>VZSC01002554.1:30105-49420 GCA_013398225.1 Steatornis caripensis
CCCCCCCCAAAAAAAAAAAAAAAAAAAAAAATCCATCTTGCAGCAGGAGAGGGGTTTGAAATCCTGAAGAGCTTTGCATGGAGAGCAGAAGCCCTGCAAAGGGACAGGCTCAGCTGCGTCAGGGTGTGGGACACTGCTCGGTGGTGACAGAAGGAGACAAATATCCTTACTACGAAGGGAGATCTTACTTGGGCTGCTTCTCCCCTGCCTCCTAAGCCCTGTCAAGTCGCAAGCCTCAACCCCTTAAAACCCTTGAAGGAAACAAGAAGCAGCTTTGGTTCAGAGGAAAGAAAGGGTTTTTACAAGTGATGGCAGGAGGGAAAATTGTGAAGCAGCTGTGACTGCACCACGGGGCACGTCCACGCTCATAACGAGGGATCTCCACAACGGGTGTCCCCTTCAGCTTGTGTAATCCCAGCAAGTAGAAAACCCTTGCCATCTGCCTGCTTATCTATCGAAGTCCCCCTCCAGCATCTCACAGAGCGCCCACCATCGCCTCTCAGCAGTTCTTCCCACTCCGGGCTTTCTTTAAACAGGAGGCTTTTGGTGACCCAGCTTGGGCACCCAAAGCACCTGAAGATCATCTTGAACATTTCTTCTTCCAGTGATCCTTGCAAACCATCTGCTGGTGGCAGTGGCTGTCCTGGGAGAGCCGGGAACGTGCCTGGACACCTCCCCAGGCGCCCTGGCTCCCAGGCCAGCTGCTATCGATGGCATCAGAACTTGGATTACATCAATTCTTGTGACATTGCCCAACTGAAACCTTGCTCCCCAAGGGAGGCCCAGCTTAATTGACTGTGGTTATTAATATTGTATTATCAGCAGCCAGATGGTCTAGAGACAGGCAGTTTTCATACGTTTTACTGATATCCTTCAGCGCAAAATTATTCCCACTTACCTTTCATCCTCATATACTTCAGGTAGAACCAAGTGTTAACAGCAGCACCCTCCGCAGTGAGCAAAGTCACCTCGAGGAAGTGCCTGGCTGGAGAACAGACATGAAAAGGTGTCTGTGCGGTCTTTAATTAAAACAGCTCAGTGGAATGTCTGGGGGGTAGGAAGGAGGCGCTGGGTCCTTTCTGCCAAGCCTGGAAAACACCCAGAGTGGCTTTGCTGGAAAGGCTCTCCCCTTTGCTTTTTTTTCTTTTCTTCACTCTTCCTGACTCTTTGACTGATGCTCGAAGAGTTCACAGCACTGGGTGCTCAAAACACAAAAGCCCCCAGAAGCATCACCAAGGATTTCCCTGGCAAAGCCTCCGCATGCAGACAGACAGGAGCCACACAAGTCCCTGGGCCTATCAAAGCATAAAACTCATATGTGGATAAATGGAGCTCAGGAGCGAGGGGAAGAGCGTCTTTAACAGCATGGTCCTGGGAAGAAAAGTGACCATGGAGGGGTGCTTTGGGGCAGTCTTTAACCAAGAGCTCTTCTGGCTCCCAGGGGAGATTCAGTCCAAGGAATAGCCAGATGGGCACCTCATTGTAGGTCATTCCACTTGATCCTCATTCCAGCATTGTCCATTTGCTCCTTCCACACTTGAGATGCAAATCATGACTGAAAGAAACATAAGACAAACCTGGGCTTTACAGTGCCAGAGGAAATTGCCCTGACTCACTCTGCACACCCCACGGTGTGCAGCGCTGCCCCCACTGAGGTCCCCAGCGCTGGGCCCGACCCTGGCTCTGACACCAGCCCACTCCATGGCCCCTCGCATGTCCATGGTGCCCATGTAGATAACCCAGCACTGCCCCTACCTCATACACTTGCAGCGACGTGGGGCTTTCCAGGCCTTGTCCTGCAGGAAAACACCTCTCCAAGGCATAGTGGTGACAGGGTTATCCGATGCCAAGCTAACGCCTCCCTTAAAGTGTCGCCAGCACACCGGATTGGGGATGAAGTCCTCTGTCATTAACTCCTCCTTTAATAAGTATTGGTGCTGACAGCTCCAGCAGGACCTCAGGGAAGGTTTGGTGGGGGGAGGATGGAGGCTCAGAGGGTATGGACGGGGTCTCAGGAGAAAGTGCTGGTGATACCAAGAGCTGTGGGGAATGAGCTGCACTCAGACTTGTGGTATGCTATAAATACAACACCACTGTTATTCCTGTGCAAATTACAGCTTTGGCCCAGCCTCTGTTTTGTCCTCGCAGCGGGAAGGGTGTAATTTGGGGGATTTTCTAGGCTTTTACCCAACCGTGTGCCCAGCCAGCATCTCTGCTGGGCAGCCCTTTAGTCCCATGAGCGTGGCTCTTGGGTCACAGCGTGCATACAGCGTGCATCCACCCTGCCTCTCCAGCTGGAGCACCGATCCTCTCCCACCACCCTCCTCCCCTCCCTGCCAAGGGTAGGAGCTTGCTCCGGTGGCGTGGCTAAGGCACGTCGTCGCTTGCGGGCTTTGTGGGAAGGGTGGGGACAGTGGTGTCAAAGGGTGTTGGGGAGGCAGGACCACGGGGGGATCTCGACAGCACAGCTGTGGCCCGTGCTGGGCAGCTGCCAGTCATCTCATGATGGACAGGCCACCAAAGAATAGGTAGGAAGCCTTTGAACAGTCATGGGTACCTAGCAACACTGACAAACTACAGTGAGCTGTGACTCCTACTAAGCATCGCAGGTGTTCGTGGTACCCTGGGGAAGCAGCGAGGAGCACAGCTGCCCAGAGAGCAACAGGCATTTCTGGAGTGCACGTCCCACCTCAGGCATAGATTTAGGTGCAAATTGCTCATTGTAGACTGTGGAGAAAGCCCAGAGCAATAGATATTTATTTAGAGGTCTCAGTGAAGTGCTTAAAACGAGGTGAGCTGGATCCTCTCTAAGTGATAGTGCTCAGACAATCACGATGACATTTCTGGGGCACTGGATGATTCGGGGCATTTTGTGATTTGCTATGGAGACTTTTACTCCGTGGCCAGCAAGGAGAGTTGGCTGAGCTCAGTGGAGGTGCAACACCTCCTCCACGGCTGTTCATTGCTCGGCCCATGCTGTAGCAGCCCCAGTGATGGGTCCAGTTCCTAAGGGCATAGGGTCCAACCACCCCCTCCCTTGGCCTGGGTCACCATACACGGGAACACGGGGCACAAATTTGTGCCAGCAGTGTAACTCTCATTCTTGGCCCGAATGCTTTGGTGCTTGGCCGTATTTCACCGCCTTGGCCAAACCTGAAGTAGCTCATCCTTCAAGTATTTGTTTCTTAGTTAAAGTTTCCCCTCCTCCTATGACCAGTCAATGAAGAGACACATCTCACACACAGAAGCAGAGCTAGTGAAAAGCATGTTGCTGCGAAGGAAACCAGCCGTAGGCTGGGCTGGAGCCCCCAGTGTCCCAAGTGCTGCCTGCTGAGCCTCAGACACATCATCTTGGGTGATGCTTCTGCAGCCGCACGTGGCTGGACTAGCCTGGGGCCATGCTCTAACGGAGCAGCCCAGACCTGCTCTGCAATGGAGTGGCTAAGCCCTGGTTTTGTTGATTTTCCCGTCGATCCACCAGCGAGGGCTCACCTGACACCCACGCTGCAAGGACCAGCATGTGCTCCCCAGGCCGGCCACTGCCTAGGAACATCATCGGCAAAATAGCAAACAGATGTCATCCAAGATTGTTCATAAATATTTCATAGCGGCCTGCGAGCCACCCGGTGAAAGACAGAGACCTCAGCGCCGGCTCTGAGCTTATTACTGAACACCGACAAATGCTTCTAATTGGGTTGGCGACGAGGGCAATATTATTGACAGCAACAGAGAGAACAACCCGCTACTGTTTATTTGCTTTGCTGTGGGTACCCATGCTAATAATACGAAAATTGAGGGTGATGGATAAGACTTTGTGGAGAGCTCCTTCTCCGTCTTTTTAGATTAACGCAGAAACCTAAGCAAAGAGCGAGACGTTAGGGAAGGAGGTGAAGCCTGCGGAGACAAGCGCTGCTCTGAGGTGCGGGTAGGCGTGAAAAGGGAATCACTTGGCATTCGGTGTTTGCAGCTAGCTGCACTCAAACGGGAGCCATGGTGTGAGGAGGGTAGAGGAATATTTTCCAGAAATCCAACCCGTTTGCTGTTGGATTGAACAGCAGTGCTGAAACTCTGCCGTGCTGCACGTGGATTCTGTGAACAGGGCGTTTTCCCAAAGGGCTGCTGCTGCAATCAGAGCAAAAATCCCATTTTCTCAACTGTCTCTCAGTGACGGAGATCTCAGAAAATGGGAGAAATGAAACTAAGTGGGAGAGAGTGCAGGAATGGAAAAGACTTTTGGTTTCTGTTGCTGGTTCTGCTGTGTATTTGCCACACACCACTTATTTCCCAGAGGCTGCAGTGCTGTCTCCGTGTCACCAGGGATGATGTGACACTTGATTTGTTGCTGTTTGCAAAGCATTTTGAGGTCTTTGCTTGAAAGAAGCTTTTATTACAGTTCCTGCGTGCTAAGAACTGCCTAGGACTAATAGACACGACTTAAGAAAAGTAATTTGGGGACATGACAGAAGCTTGATTCTGTGCGCTTTGGGGCACGTAATTGTGTGTGTGCGTGCGTACGAGTGCACATAGTTCACAAATTCTCCTGAGATCCCTCTTCCATTTGAAGGCAAGAGACTCCCATATCAACATAAGTCTTGGTATGGCAATATTTTATGCGCAAGTATTAATCTTTTTAAGCAGCCCGTTTATTAAAACTCGGCAAGTTTCAATTTTTGAAGCTGGTTTCTTGAGATGTCATTATCCTCCTGGTGGAGCAGATTAGCGGATTGCTGGGAGGATACAATTTGAGTTCAATTAATTCTGCTTCAAGTCCCAATTCAGTGTTGCTAAACAGCTCTCAAAACCTCTCATCAGGCTCTCCAGCCCTCCGCTGCCTGCCGAACGCTGCTTTGGCACTGCGTTTCGGCCGGGGCGGTCCTGCCGGTCTCTGCCCAACACCAGCCCCCTGGCACTGGCAGACACCGGTCGTGTTTGCACCGTGGCTCCCCCTCTCCTAGAGGACTTTTACAAGACTTTCTGCTCCGTTATTCTAAAGCATCTTGTGCTCAGGGAGCAAATGCTGAGCCGGTCTTGTAAAATACCAAGGCCAGCACTCAATTCTTCTTCTCTTTTGTATCACTTGTTTAGATCAGTTAAACCATTGGAGCAATCTTATTCACGTCTGCTTGAATATAGCAACGAGAGGGAATGGCAGAGCAAAGCAGATGAAATATAAAGCAGTGAAATGAAAATCGTCGGTTCACAAGCCAGGTTTTGGGTTTATTTCCTTGGGTGAGTCTTGCCTTGACGGTCATAAGTAAGATTAAACCAGAGCCTTGGCTTAACCCGCCGAGCCCGGAGCCTGCAAATCCTCACTCCTGTGGTTAGGCTTACGCGGGTAGAAATTGGGCTCGTGGTTTGTGTGAAGTGAGACTGTGTAAATCAGCCCCTGAGCGGAGCCATCGCCTGCTCGTTCTTCCAGGCAGGAATTGTCTTTTCTTTATGTGCCTTTTCAAAACCTGTAAAATTGGGTCCGGAGCCAAGACTATTCAAATCGTTATTAATCTTGACCTAGTTTACAAACAGGTATCCCACCCATTTCCTTCCTTACTGTGCTTCCTCTCTCTTCCTTCCTTGCTCTCCCTCTTGTGCTCACACGTACACACTGCACGTCCTCTTTCCTGCTTCCAGCCAGCGTCAGTTACAGCGAAACGACCTTATTTATTTTTTTAAACAGAAATACAAACCTTGTCGTGGTATTCAACAGCTTCCCAGCCTGCTGTATCTACTCTCAGTGGATGCTCAAGAGAGGGGAATTTAGGTACCAGGAGGCCATCTAAGGCACCCCCATCACCATGAATATGGAGTAGATTACTCCTGTAGCTGCTTCTAGTAGTTTTTTTTTAAAGGCAAGGGGGACTTCTGAAATGCAAATCATCTGGAAGAGGAAGGATTGGGGCAGGTGGGGGGATGGAGCTGTTTTCTTGGCAAGGGAGCTGCGATGTTGTTCTGCAGTTGTGCAGAGGGAGGTAAAGACCCGTGACAGCTGCGGGCTCATCACCCACAGCCTCCTCTCTCCAAACACCCAAGCTGCAACAGATTCTGAATTGCCAGGTGGGACCACAGAGCCCAAAAAGCAAAAGCTCTTGACCTGAGCTCTAAGGCGGTAGTGGAAATGCCCATGTTCCTGTCTTCTTCATAGTGGTCTTCTAGACGTCTCAGCGACTTGCTTTTGTGCTGCCACGCACCCACCCGTATCCTTTCAAGCATCACCCCAGGGCAGCTACACGGGGAAGGTTCAGTCCTGTGACAACACTGCGAGCACAAAGATGCAAAACAGACCAGACACTGACTGTCCCATGCCCTGAGCTTGATGCTATAACTTACGCCCAGCCGAGTCTGCACATGAGCCTTGGGAGCTGGCAACGTTTGCACAAGAGCTGAGGACAGTCCAAGGCACTGGCAGCGCAGATGAGCCTTTCTGAGCGCGTCCCTCCAACGCAAGGCGGACAACGCGGCTTGCTGGGAAATGTCAGCTTCAAAGGGATTCCCCTGGTGCATTCCAGACCCTTGGCCCATCAGGCAGCAGCCTGAAAAAACAGTCAGTCCCTAAAGGTCAGCACGCATCGCAGCGGTGGCCCAGCCGGGAGTGAAGGGCACAGCTGAGGGATGTGCCAGGAAGGCCCTGCCGCTGGCCACAGGTGCCACACGCCAGCAGTCCCCCACCAAAATGCCTCTGCTCTCTCAACGTACTCATCTTCATTCCCCTTTGCACTTTGGTTGGGACAGAAAGCCCTGTCCCCAGCCACGCTGTGCACCCCCGTCTGCCAGCGACAGCCAGCCTGCCGAGCAGAGCGGGCTCCAAGGGCGGGAGTGCTGGTGGCGGCGAGACCTTGCTCCCTGTGGTGGATGGGGAAACCTCGGGAGAGATGCCACCACCTCTGTGCCTGGTGTGTGAGGGCTGTGGACCTGCTCACTTGAACCCTGCGGGGTAAAACATGGCAGCGTGGGGTTAGCCAGCGCTTCTGGGCTCCATGAACCCCGGCTGTGATAAGGAGGTGGCCTGCACCCCTGCGCTGTCCCCGCTCGCTTACACAGCCAGCAACCTATGTTCTCTTCCGAAATTTTCTCCTTCCCTGCTATAAAGCTTGCAGCATCGAGGCCAATTGCCCTCTTGCCTGTCCCACATCTTACAGTCAAACACGCAGGTGGATTGCTCGGCTTTCCTGATGCTGTCCTTCATGCGTGGTGANCCTGCGCTGTCCCCGCTCACTTACACAGCCAGCAACCTATGTTCTCTTCCGAAATTTTCTCCTTCCCTGCTATAAAGCTTGCAGCATCGAGGCCAATTGCCCTCTTGCCTGTCCCACATCTTACAGTCAAACACGCAGGTGGATTGCTCGGCTTTCCTGATGCTGTCCTTCATGCGTGGTGATACTCAAGTGTGGGAGTGCTCACAGGGGTCTGTGTTAGCACATATGCCCCCAGGGATTTGCTCTGGCCCATCGATCCAGCTGTGCCCTACAGAGACAACATCCAAGGAGGGAAATCTGCACCATCCTCCACGTTCTGCAGCACAAACTCTGGCTCTGATGGGTCCATACAGCCACAGCAGCACTGGGACGGGCAGCTGTGCATGCTGGCAGAGAAGCCAGGTCTGTGCTTCCCGTCCTCGGCTCAGACCACCACTGTCACACTGGTGGAGACGCTCCCGGGGGTGCTGAGGGCATCCGTCTGCACTGCGAGCAGCCCCTGAACTGGCAGGTACTGGGGCTGCCTGTTTTCCCCCAGGGCAGCGCATCCACAGCTGCCAGGGCTTTCCCGGAGGCAAGGGGAGGGTATGGACACGGTGGGGTTTGCAGAGCGTGGGGCAGCAGCACAGTGCCAGTCCTTCAGCTGTTGTTTGTTCCACCACTGGCGTGCCGAGTGGACAAATGCAGCCCTTTGTGCCGCTAAAATGCACTTTCTCAAAGCCCGTACCATGGCTGGAGGTCAAGGTGGGCACAAAAGTCAGTGCAAGTTGCTCAGATGGGTCGACCGCATCCAGCCCACCCTGACAGGGCTGAGGCTGAGCCTGCGGCTTGTGGCACATTGTAGCTCGTGGGGCTTTGCTACCCCTCTAACGCAGCTGCACCCCAGCCCAGCCCTCTGTCAAAAACGCTGATCAGCCCTTTCTGCTTGCAAGGACCTTGCCACGGCCATGGGTCGTTTGTAAGTATTGACTGAGGGGAGGGGGATCGATACGCAATCTGTATCGTCCTTGTGGTTGGGAATCCTCCGAAACACAGTTAATGGTTGGACGGGCCCAAAGGAGGATGTTGCAGCTGGGGATCATGACCTCAGCAGATGCCTGCTCCCGTGAGGCCACCGTGCCTTTCCCAAATATCCCCATGGGGTGATTCCCAACCCATGGGAACGACTATGAACCACACAGGCAGGGCTCAGATGCCAGCACATGGATATCAGCTTACCATCCCGAGGCAGGACAGCCTCGTGCGTAGACCCACCAGAGTGTACCCAGTAACTACCACCTGGAATAAGCTTCATTCTGGAGCATAATTCCAACCTTGAAGACTTTCAGATGCACAAGAGTCGCAGCAGAGCCGAAAGCACCGAGCCATCCAACATCCGCCATGCCAAGGCTGGGCTGCCCTTGCCAGGGCTGTACAGAGCTACTTGGAGGTCAGAACCACAGCCCTTAACCCAAGAGGTCCTGCAGGTCATGACGCCATAGAACTTGTCACATTAATTTTCCTGGGAGAACCCCATGGCTTGGAAAGTTAATAAGAGCATCAGCTCGACGGGGAGGGAGTCTCAGAGCAGCTCATGCGGATGGCGTGGAGGGGCTTCAAGCTCTACGCTTCCCTGCTACAGTTTCCAAGGCGGTTTTGCCAGCTTACATCGACACAAAGTCTGTGATCCGTTGCTGCCTCAGTCAACCAGCAGCTCGTAATGCCCCGCTCAGCTGGAAAGAGAACAAGCAGCTTCCAAAAACCGCAGCCCTGTGTCTCACTGCCAGCCCTGGTGCTCAGGGCAGGAGCAGGAGCCAAAAAGGCCTGCAGAAGGGGCAGGGCAAGGGACGCAGGGGAAGAGCAGGCAGGGAGGAAGATGCTTTTGGCAAGCAGAAAAATAGCAGGTTAGTGGAGATTCTGTTATTTTTTTTAAATGCGAGCTCCCTGTGGAACACAAGCATATTTTTCAAGGACTTTTCCCAGTGATGCCATAGCACTTGAGATGATCTGCCATTAAAATTACCGTTACTGAATGATCAAATGAAAACCACCGCTGCCTTAAGCCTAGCCAATGCACCACCTTCCCTCGGTGAAGGTGATGTCAGAAAACAAGACCGCCACCACCAAACTCCTTAAATGGGGGGTTTAAAAGGGCCGACCCAAGGGTGAGGATCAGCTCCTCGACACCATCCAGGAAGGAAAATCACCCGACACATCTCTAGAGCGATGAGATCCCGAAAGAAGGTGATTTGTTAACGCCGCGGGTCCGTCTCTTTTGTGCAGAGCCCGGACATCTGGCAGAAGAGCGAGGGGCCGGTGGTGGCCGGCTCCATGCCCATTGCCGACCAGCGAGCTGTGCTCATTGAAACACTGACCGCGATTCTCATGCAAATGGCTGGACAGCGAGAACAGCTGTGAAACATTTGGTTCTGTTCTTGTTGGCTTGTAAAGAAATAATGTGACTAGAAGGGGGAAAAAAGGGGCCAAGCAGGGTGCGGGGGGAGAAAGTTTATAACAATGGTTCTCCCTTGGTGGCCCGAAGCGACAGAGTTTATGTCAGGCTGTGCCAAATTCACATCTCTGAGGGAACGGGACTAGCCCTGTCAAGCTTTGAGGTAGGGGCAATGCACAAATATTATAAATACAGGGAAGTGTAGAAGCTGTGTCATGTCCAGCGTGGAGCCATCAATCATTTCCTCCCCGTTCTGAGTTTATAAAGTGGTTTCTGACGGTACTTAGACAGTTTACGCCGGCCGTGTGGACTGGCTGGAAAAACTGACTGCATGCTCCAAGTATGTCGCGTTTGCTCTCAGGGAGCTCCAGTGATGAGGTGCCCTGGCAGGTTTTGTTGATATTAGCAGACGGAATGAAAAAAAATCCACTGGTGCAAAGAAACAGGCAAGCCGAAAACACAACCCGTGCTCCGTCTGACCCCAGGCTGGCAGGAGCACGGGGTGTCTGTCACCTCCCTCCCCACGACCGTGTTCAGCGTGTGGGATGGGGAAGCGGGGCTGGTGGGAGAAGAGCCCTGGCAGTGACACAGATGCACGATGATGCTCTGTCTTCTCTGCCGTTTTGCGTCGTGGCTCTGTAACTACAGAGCCACTGCTGTCTGTTGGCATGGGACGCCCATTCAGACATAGACGCGTCTTCAAAAATGTGCGTGACACCGTTTTTCTGTGAACATCCGTGCAGAGAAACACCTATGAAGAGGTACAACCCTCAGCAAAAAATACGCATGACGTGCAGGTGCATAGAGCTTGCACGTTGCAAACGTGCAGATGCCCCCACAACCTTATGCAGTCCCGTAACTCCGTCTGCTCTCCTGTGCGTGCATGCAATGCAAACGCTTGTGCACGGACAGAGCATCCCTTTGCACGCACACACTGGATCCGGAGCTTGACTTTTCCCTTCTTTATCTATCTGGTATCTCTGAGCTGGGACGCAAGCTCACAACATGAAAGGGAGCCTCACGGCTGAGCTTTTCCCACCTTCGGTAGTGACTGAGCCTTGCCAGCTTATTGCTGCTGATGCTTATGGCGGCTCCCAGGAGGGAGGGAAGGGCGCTTGGGTGAACACGGAGGCCGGGAAGGGAGTAGGGAGGGTGGGAAGGGGGAGCGTGAGGACTGGAGGGGCTGACAAATGGCAGATCTGGTTAGTGCATAGCAGATGTGGAGGGCAAGGAGAGCCGTTGCTGGCTATCAACGCGTTTGGACTGACCTGACCTCATCTCAGCCCTCTTCCCTGTGTAGAGGAGGTGACCACGTCTCCCTGGGCATGTCCAGCGGAGGATGGTCGGGTGGACCTGTCTGACCTCAACTTCTCGTAGCCAAACCTCTCATGCAGCTGCATCGAGGGAAAGGTGTCTGCTTATGTTTTGTGAAGCACTACAGAGCATGTTTTGAAACAGCCGAGCTGATGACTGCCTGTGCAGCTCAGTGATTACACACCCGGCACCGTGCTGTACATGCAAATTAGGCCTAAAATGACACCAAGATGTTGTGCTCCCAAGTCGTCAAAAGCTCAGTCCTGCAATTACCTCCAAACTCCTCCAGCGCCTGGGACGTGCTCACCGGCTGGGTGCTCCCTGCGGGGGCTGGCTCTTGGGATCATGAGTCGCACCCTGCTCCGGCCGTATCCAGACCTCACCTCAGCGGGCGATGGGCTTATCTGCGAGCTGGCATGTGGGCGTGAATCCCCGTAAACACCTCGGCGCACACCGGCAGGTGGGTGCGGACATGCTGCCGAACGCACAGCAGGGCGCGTTCCCCCACTCCGGGATTTTTCTGCTAGGTTTGGTGCGTCGCCTTTGCTCAGCCATCGCCCAGCCCTATCTCGAAGCCTCAGCGAGTTATCCAGGCGTGACTTCACCCGCCGCTGAAGCGCAGCTGTCTCGGAGCTGGCAGCGGTTTTTAGCATTGCCTAGCAGGAGCGCGGGCTGTCTGAGGATGGGATGCTAAGAATACAGTATTCAGCCCAAACTCCTGGGGTGATGCAAGCAGGCCAAATTTCCCATACAAGGCAGGAATGTGCGTCTCTCGTTCCCCCTTCCAGCAGGAACTACTGCTATGTTACTGCTTTGCTTCCTTTTAAAGTGCTCTCTTCAGCCCGGCAAAGCCAATAAGCGGAGCCATCACCAGCTCCGCTCAGCCAGGAGGGAGCGGGAGCGGCAGCACGGGGTGTCCCGCGGAGGCGGGCAAAGCCCGCACCCTTCCCTCGGCAGCCCCCCGGGACTTGCTAGCCCTAGCTGGCTTGCTGGGGGTACATCGTTGCCCCTCTCCACCTGCTGCTGCCTCTTACGCTGTAGGGCTCGGTGTTTTCTGGGTGCTACAAACGCCCCGGGAGCACCGTGGGGCTCCAGGATCAGGTCGTGTCGCTGGACCGGTTGTTTCCAGCTGTGGTTTCAGCCCTCCTGAGGGGCGCGGGGGGATATTTCAAAAGGATCACATGGAAAGATGAAGCCACGAGGCTCAAATTGACGCCTTCCCTTTCAAGCCCCGCACGTACGATTGCTGTACAAAGGACAAGTGAGCCCTTAAAACCTGCTGTGAAGGGAGAAGCTCATGGGCTTTGCACCCACAGGTCTGTCTGTCTCTCTACCCTGTCCCAGCCCTTCAGGAGCCTGATTCAGCCCTCAACGCTCTCTAAGCATTCCTTGATATCCAATAACGTCAATGAAAAGACCGCACTTAACTTCAGAGCCCCTTGGTTCAGGCTTCGCAGGGAGCCAAGGCTCTCTCACGCGGAATGAAGTGAACGGGGACATGAGCACGGGCAGCTCCCCTCTCCACTTAGGGTGAGCCTTGTCCCCGGTCTGGTCCTTGGGGTGATTTTCTGCGGCTGGCATGTTTGTGCTGAACCGGGACAACACCACCGAGTGTATCTTCATCAAAGCCAACCCTTCTCCATGAAACACGCCACTTTCTTCAAAAGCACGTTTTTAACAGGGGGAAAAAAAAAAATCATTAAGAGTTTGAACCCAGCCTTCCTTGCGTGTGTAATATAGAACCATAAATGCAGATTCAGGGTTTGATTTTCCCTATATTGCTTTCATTGTCTGCCTTGGCATTTTAAAAAGTGGAGAATAATATTAACAAGCACAAAAGGCCCGGAAGGTATTTATGGTTGTTCCAAGCCGCGGCCAGTCACAACTGTATCAAACCCAGCACAATGAGGCGCGCAGGGCACGAATAAAACGAGACACAAACAAAGGTGATAAAAGAGACAAGTATCTGTTTCGAAAGCACAGGAAGAGCAGCAGGAGTGTAACTACTTCATGTTCCGGCTAATACAGCTGTCTGGAGTGATCCTCAGAAAGCTATACCAGGGAGCAGTTTACGGGTTTCCCTTGGAGAGCTCTTGTAAATATTTGCCTGCAGCGGCTGCGGGCCGATGGGAGCGCTCGGGAGGTGTTCATCATTTCGGTTTGCCGGCCCAGCTACCAAACCTGCTGTTCGGGGGGTCTGTGTGGCACACCCTGCGCCGCGCACTGTAGGCACGGGTGTGTAGCCAGGGCACCACGCCGTTATTCTCAGGACGTGCTTGATGCTGGGATACTCCGAAAGGGATTTTTCCATGGATGGCAGCTGCTGATGCGTAAGTGCACTTGGGTGGAAGAGCTCCCTTCAGCTGTGCACTCCCCTGGGTGCAGATTTGTGCTGAGCACAGCGCATCCCCCTCTCTGCCTCCTGTCCTGGCGCTCCAGATGGAAATCCGTCGCTTCCTGCACCCCCGTGCTGCCTGGCGAGGGGCGGGTTTGAGCAATAAAATAATGACATAATGCCCTTCCCCATCCGATAAAGGCCAAGATGAGAGCTGGGCTCAGCACCCAGACCCCTCAGTGTAGCATTCAGACCCCTCCATGTAGCACCCAGACCTCTCAATGTAGCACCCAGACCCCGCCGTGTGCCACCCAGACCTCTCCATGCACTTGCTTTTCAGGTTCACAGCCCCGTGCAGCCAAATGGCTCCCACCATGGCCCACGGTACCAGCCCACCTGGTGTAAAGGGGTTCTTGCCTCCTCTTGGGGCGCACTGCGGGGGCTGCAGCCGTTATCACCGTGTAAATGAGCACGTGCCTGCAACAGCCTTCCTTATGTAGACAGGGTGGGTGGTTGCTTGCCCGTGGGGTCTGTTGCCCTTGACTGGCAACATACCCGGCGTGCCTTGTGTGTTTTAGACGGCCGAGGAGTCTAACAGATGCAGTGCCAGTCTCCTGAGGGGACTTTCTCCAGCAAGTGCCACTAGCTGAGGTCCGTGGGGCTGCTCCTCTGCTGGACCTGCCCGTAGATGAGCACCAGAGGTGGGCTTGGTGCACCAGCGAGGCTCCCGCTCCCTTTGTGGGCTGCGGAAGGATCTGGGCTGAGCAGGCACCCAGACGGGCATCTCAGCAAAGTGCCAAGGCTGCTGAAATTCTCCACCTGGCTCCACTGCCTCCCAGCCCGTCCCACCACCGCAGCAGCCTAAAGCAGTGGTAGGCCACCAAAAACACAACGGGGAGCTATGTCTTCAGAAAACGGCGGAGAGGTGTGATCAGTTCCGCCAGCCCTGGAGGGTCCGTAGCCCACACCAGTCTTTGGAAAACACTGATGCAGCTGCTTTCACGGGAGGCTGAGCCGTTAACGAGCTGCTGAGGCGCTCCACATAAATCATCAGCCCGTATATCTCGGGGAAGGACAAGCAGGGATCATTTAGACATCAGCCCTTTTGCCCCCTAGCTTATATTGCGCATGACGAAGCGCCCCGCTCCAGGCCAAGCTCTCCCCTCCTCGCAGAGGCATCACCCTGGGCACGATGGCCGCTCTGGGAAGGGCAGGTCCAGAAATCAGGACCAAGCCTGCAGCAGCCGGGCAGCCGCAGCCGGCAGCCCCGAGCTCTCTTCGGGGCTTTGAATCCCTTTCAGCCTCCTCCTCTTACCGGTTCTTATTAATTCATGCTCCCAAGTCGAGGCCTCCCAGATGTCCTCACATCTCGTGCCAGCTCTCTAATCAAGTTGGCCTGTTCTCCATCCCCGCTGGGCAGGACGTATCAGATACAAGGTGGACAGAGTGCCACGGCCAGACATCGGGTACAGAGATACGCTGCCTCCTGCCTCAGCCAAAGCAGGACTAAGATTTCATCCCTTCTGCTCACAGGTCTGTTTGCTTTCTGGGTGCAGGCATTGCGTATTCTGCAAGAGGCCAAGTCATTTTGTTAGGCTAAGTGAAGGCAGGCTGAAAATACTCTGTCAAAACGTTATTTTCTTTTTTTTTTCCTGGTCTATATGATGTTTCCTGGGGATATTCTTCTCCTTCCAAAAAAAAAGAAAAATTAAAACAAAAGGAAAAATCCCATCCCTGCATTTTTAGTGTCTATGGCTTGGTATTTCAGGATACCTTTTCAACAAAACCCCCGGCACTGGAGACGCTGCTCAGCTCTCCAACACGTCTCCAGCACCCGCTCCCGCCTGCTGGGCCGCCGCAGTGATGCTTCATGGGGATGCCGTTCCCATCCCCAGAGCCCGCATGGCTCCACCACTGCCCTGTACACCCTCAGCACGTGCTGCGCCTACTGAGGGCTCTGCAGATCCCATAAGAGAAAGACCACAATTCCTTTTTTAATAATGCGGGAGCATTCGGCTGGGACCTTGCTGCACCAGCCTCTGTGCGTCTACTCATCCTCTGCCCCAAAAAGCTCAGTGGAGCCAGAACCCTCCCAGGAGCCAGAGAGTGCTGGGATGAGGCCAGCAGCCATGGTCCTTCTGCCACCGCTGCCAGCCTGGGGCGGGGACATCCCAGGGCTGCCCAGGCGACAGCAGCAGCTCATCCCTGGCACCCCAGTCCCGCTCCGGGGCACTTCCCACCAGCCTTCCCCATGCCACACCTCGCTGGCTGCTGGTCCCGCCGGCTCTGGAGGACAATGCATGTTCCTACAATCCAAAGGCAAAAAGTCCTTGAACTTTCTGTGTGATTTCAAGGCGGGGGGGAAAGCCCAGGAGATTACCATGATCAATAGAGGGTTTGGGTAAAACAGGACCCACCATTGACTTCTCCCTCTCCTCCGGGCTCTCAAATCCTCGGCTGCGGCTGGCCTATCGCCATTACCTATTGTTCCTATTCATTCTAGATGAAGGAGCTTTTGTTGTAGGAGCCCATGCGGGGTCACATCGCCCCTCCGTTATCAATCTGTTTCTCTCTCCTCTGTCCCATCCTCCATGTCCCCGGTACAATGGGATGTTTTCTTCGGCGGCAGTTTCCTGACAGGCAAGCGGTTCCCTTTGCCTTCAGACCTTATAATCGCTTGTTAAGCTGCGCTAGCCTCGGGCTCCCCACTCCCTTTTCCACCATACTCCCAGTTTAACCCCTGATCCCATCTACGCTACAGGTCACCGGGAAAGGGGAAAAAATACAGCTGTCCCAGTGGGGCTGGCGTGGGCTGTGCGTGCACAAGGCATCCGGGCTGGAAGCCTTCCACTTTCCCGATTGTACGGGAGCACCTGGAAATATCAGATGGCGGAAGCGACGTCTTCAGCTCTTGTTCGCCAAAGTGATAGAGGATTTGGGTGGTGGAGTTTAAGCCTTTGCAGGCTCACTTGCTAAAGGGCTCTCCTGGTAGGCAGGTCTGGAGAAGGGACCCCAGAGGAAGAGCATCCCAAATCAGCCCATTTGGAAAAGGAGCCTTTGCTAACGGGCCGTTGCTGGTGGTGGAGGGGGATTCTGGCACCAGCCGTGCTGGCAGAAGAGCCCCACTTGCTTTCAGAAGCAGCACCAGAAATGATTTGTGCAGCGGAGCATTCCTTGGGAGGGAGGCAGGAGGGGGGCAAGCAATAAAATAATGAATAGATAAAAGGAGAAAGGAACAACCGAGCGAGGTAAGGAACGAGTGCAAACAGGAGGAGAGCCTGCCAGGACCATCCCCGGGCTGAGCCCACGCCAGCAGCGGGGCCGGTGCCAGGGAGCCGTGAGTCACGGGCACGATGCTCAGTCCCGTGAGCTGGGACGGCCGTGCTCACCTCCACCCTGCCAGCCCACCGGGGAGGGTGATCGTATGCCTCCGCACCCGCCATGGCACGCAGAGCTCCCCCAGGCCCCGGGGGATCCCGGCAGCCCGAGGCACCCCGCTGCTGCCTGGCACGCTGGTGTCTGTGATGGGGTGTAGCGAAAGGCTTCAAAGTAGGTAGATCGATCAATGCAGCAGAAATTTAAGGGGAAAAGGAAGAGGCTGCAGTGAAAATGTTCAGTCTGTTGTGTAAGAGGCTGAGTAAAATGGAAAGCACCTTTTGCTCCGAGCCTCTTAAGTCATTAAAAAAAATCCCTGAGAAGGGTTATTTTTGCATTAGGGCTAAAACAGATAAGAGGTGTAAATTCTTAGAACTGGATGTCATGATGTCACCCAATTTTTCTGCCTTTGTAGTAAGTACAGCGTTCACCAGACGGTCTTTGTGCTGAGGGAAACTTATCTCAAAATAAGGACAAACCCCGTCTGCTAATAAACCTCTACAGAATCTCGTATTTGGGGCTGTGCTAGCAGAGTCTGCAGCAATATGGGGTACAGAGGGGTGAAACTACTCACTTTTTTTTTCTCTGTATTGCCCTTTCTACCGGGCAAGACACCTTTCTTCTCGGAGAGCTGCTCCTGGCTGCCGGAGCCACCGGTGCCTTCAACCCCAGCAGGCAGAAACGATGAGTCAGGTTCTGAAAAAAATCACAAGATTGCCTTAAATATCATAAGGCTGTTTTAAATACGGATATGTTTGGCTTATTGCTTTCTAGACACTGAAACTTTTTTAAATAGACTCTGGTCATATTTTCCCTAGGCAACTAGCAACTTTTTAAAGGAAAGCTGAGATTCTCACCAGTATTTCCAGGAAAAAAGCAGCAAACGTGAGCCCTGCGATACGACCGCAGCAGACACACACACACACGCACACGTCATCCCTCTGCACTCTTTCGCACTGATTTCACTTCTCTCTCCTTGTTTTCTCTGCTTGAAATGACCATTTATTCAAACAGAAAATGTAGCTTTGTTCTAAGCGTCTAGGGAAAAAGTATCAGCATAACCAGCGCCAAGAAGTCAAACCACTTTGCACCGAGCGCGCTCCTTCTGTGGGGCCCGCTCCAAAGCCCATTGATGTCAGCAAAGTCTTTTCATTGACTTCAATGAGCTGCGGATCACGGCGACGCAGATTTATAAAGGCATTTAGGTTCCTAATGATGTAAGCACTTGCCTAGAGGTGTTAGGGGCCTAACCTGCTTATGGCCTTTTGTAAATCACACCAGGCATCCACTTACATGTTGAAGCATTGAAATACCTGAGCCGCTACGGTATCCTGAAGCCACCAAACACACCGAGTTGGAAGTACGCGCACTAATTTTAGATAAAGTGATCTGGCTGCGTTGCAGCTGGGGTGGGTATGGATTTGGAGATCCGTATATTCAAGATAAGCTTCTTTGTTAGAGAGGAAAAACGTCATAAAGTTGGGAGAAGATCTAATAGAATAATTCATTGCAAATAACATTTGTTATTAATTTTGGCCTGTTTACTATTTGGAAACACATTTTTATTAGCCAGCCAGCTCTGCAGATGGCTGATTATTATTCATAGCAATTTTTCCCCCTCTTTTCATTGAATAAATTGTGGATACACCAGCTTCATTTCCAAGTAGTTGAAGTTTAATGCCTCAGCTAGGTCCACACCAAAGAGAAGGGGGAAAAAGAAAGATCTAAGTCAAGTGTTTCATGTGCAAGTTTGTTTAAAAATTCTGTAATCTATGACAAACATTTCAAATTAAAAGGATGTTCCCACAGGCAAGGAAATGATGAAGCCCTTAGAATCAGGCAGCTGAGGCATGAAGCTGATAGCTATTTCCACATTTTATGTACTCTCAAAGGAGAAGAGCAACTTCTGAGAGCAATGCCGTGTTGTGTTTGTAGGCATTTCTTACCGACTGCGGGCCAGATTCTGCAGCCAGCCTAGGGGTAATGTGTTCAAGCGAGCGGGGAAAAGTCTCATTTCAGGTCTTTCTGTGCTGTATTCGGTACGGTGCTTAGCGTAACTGTTGGCTCTAATACTGCAAGTATGTTTTACACCCACGTCAGTGGTTTCACCGATCTTAAGGGGGACTTTTCTTCCGTGTAAAAGTGTTTGTGTATGTAGGGGTGCGCATGATCGTGGAGTAAAACAGGTGCCAGAGGGATGGGGGGGAGTAGCTCAAGATGTGAGTGGAGGGGCAGAAAGGGGGATAGAGGGGGCGAGGTGCACATCACGGTCTCGTCACGCAGCACACGCTTAACGGGAAAGTCCTGTGGAGGTGGGCTGACAAACGAGCCTGCCTGCGGGCACCGGGGGGATTTCCTAGCGCAGCTCCAGCGGGCGGCTGGGAAGTAAGCCAGCGTCCGGAGAAAAGCTGTAGAGAGCCGACATCTCCTCTCTGCGCTACGGGACATCCTCGCACCCTGCGGGACAGCCTCGGCGGCCATGCACCGCCCGAGGCAGCCTCCCGGGCACCGCCGCACCCCCCGGGACAGCCTCCTGAGCACCCCCGCGCCCCCGGGCCGGCCTCCCGGGCACCCCCGCACCCCCGGGACAGCCTTCGAGGCACCCCCGCACCCCCCAGAACAGGCTCCCGGGCACCCCCGCGCCCCCGGGCCGGCCTCCCGGGCACCCCC
>VZSC01002554.1:50677-104572 GCA_013398225.1 Steatornis caripensis
GGTGCAGGGTCCCCCGGCGGTGCCTTCCCGCAGCCCGGGGTGCTGCCCGCAGGGAGGGGGCAATGGGAAGAACAGTGGGTGCCCCATCACCTGGGGACTGCACGGGGATCTTGAGGCAGAGCTAACACCGCCCCTCCCCGCCGAGGAGCACAGGTCCCCCAACATCTCGCTGCTCCCCAGCTTTTCTGGGGGTGGGGGGCAGCTTTGCAAAACCTGTGGCTCATCCTAGCTCCCGGCCGAGCCACCCCTCGGTCCCAGCTGCTTCCCCTTGCAAAGCATCGTATCATCACCTCCCGCGACTCCCAGCCCGGAGGTGCAGCCGTTGCTAGCGGCTTTCCTATATTCAGTGTGGAGAAAAAACGTATTTCCAATGCAAATGTTTCGACAGCCCAGTAATGGGTAACCAAAACTGCCAGCTCCAGCAGCGCAAGCCACGCGCTCGCCTTGCCTAAGAAAAGAGCAAAAAGGTGGATGGGGTTCTCCGTTCGTGTTTCGTTAAACCGAATAAAAGGCGTCCCCTTTAAAATGAGACAGTAAACGTTAAAGCCGAGGGGCAGGATTCTCGTTAATGTTGTTTGGATGTTTTCCTTGTGCGTTTTAAAGTTAATAGAGGGGAATCTTCTGGCAGATTCCTATGGAAACAATTGGTCAGGGTGGGGGCAAAACTGCTCTTTCGCAGAGCGTGTGTCTGCGTTTGTGGCTTTCTTGAATGAACAAGCGAAAAGGAGAGGATTTTGGGTACCCCCGGAGCTTGTTTTGCTTTCGTGTTAAGCCCAGCTATTAGCAGAGAGGAGAGGATGATTTTGGCTCAACTTGCGGTGACGGTGTTGAAATGTGGAGTAGGATAGTACTGACAGTCCGAGTGTTTATGTAAAAGTCTTAACACGTGGAAGTGATGAGCTTCCTTGTGTATCCGCCGGTGTCAGAAACACGCTGGGTTTTTGCAGGCGAGCAGAGTGTGGGTTCTTCGAGAAGAAAGATTTCCTTTCGTGTGGGCTGAAGCTGTCTACAGAATTATATTTTTAGTGTGCGCTTATCCAATTTCCGCATGCTGACCCTGTATCGGAAAGGAAACATTAAAAACGAATCTGAAAAACCTCAAGAACTTTAATCAATTCTTGACTTTGAAAAATAAACACACGGCTTTGGGGTGGCATCTACTGAAATTTATGGTGGCTATGCAGAAAAGCTCGTTCATCAAAGATGCTCTCGAAGCCTTGAGGAGCAGATGGCGGTGGGATAGACCCGCTTCTGGAAACGGTGCCTGAGCAAGCAGTGCGGACCTAGACAGAGGAGGAGCCACAGGCATTTAGGGCATAGTACAGTCCTCGGTGTAGGGGATTTAATTTTCCAGAGGTTTGGTCTTGATCTTGCAGCTCTTACTCATTCGAGGTGCTGCCCTGCAGGCTGTTTGTGTAATCGTTATGTTTTAGCATTTGGTACATGAGCTCTCCCGTTAATTGCCGCAGTTTGTTTGTTCTGGTATTTGATGTACGGAATTTCATCCTTTTTTTTTTTTTTTTTAGCCCTGTGGAGGCTGAGGTACAGTGGATTCTTTGTATGGGACTATTCCTTTGAGACCTAATCTTGCTGGCTTTGCTTGTATGAGTAATCTTTACTAACGCACAGAGTCCCAGCACGATGGCAGAGCTGCGGTGTCAGCTCACTGGTAACCAGTTACCAGCCTGTTATAAATAGTCATTTAAAAAAAAAATCTGCCTCTCTCCACGGGTTTGTTGTAATCTTTGAGGAGGGTTCAGTGCTGGGGAAATGGCCAGATGTTTGCCGGGGTCCTGATTTCTTATCTTTGGCATCAGAGGCTTAGGTTTCACGTGCATTTCTGTTTCCCAGCAGTCAGACTAAACAGCACCGTTACAAGGTATAAACAGTTGGGTTTGCTTTCAGCGCCCGCAGGAAGCCGGCGCAGGCAGCGAGCGCCCTGCCTGACCGAGGGAACAAAAAGCTCTTGGCCGTTTGCAGCGACGCAGGCTTGCAAACAGAGAAGAGCCAGCCAGCCTTCGCGACTCATGGCTGATGCCATCGTCGCTGGAGCGCAGAGGCGGGCTGTCACAAGGATGCCACACCGGGACCGTGGCGGGGTGGCTGTGGGGTCTTGAGCGTGAGGGGGGACCCCCTGGTTCCTCCTGGAAAGAGAAAGAGCCGCTCCAGTAACAGCTGCTTGTTGTATGGCACGAGGGTGGATGAGCAGGGGGCTGAGCTGTGGCTGCAGCAGCAGGATGGCGCTCCCGAAGCGGCTGGTCAGGTGGTGGTACCTGTAGTGGCTCGCGAGGCACAGGCTCTGCACGTGAAAGTCCTGTCGCCTGCTGGGCTGCCACGCAATGCACGAAAAAACTGTCCGTTAAGTCAAGTGGAACGATCACTCGGCTCTTACAGCCTGAGCTGTGCCTGGATAAGGCGGCAGCTGTGCTACCGGGGGGGCTGATCTTATAAAATGCGGAGCGATTGAATTTGGTAAGTGTGGCACCTCCGTGTGCGGGTTGAATGTCGAGGGGAGCTGTGTGCCGAAAGCAGCTTGCTCCATTTCGGGTTTGCAAGCCCTCGCTCTGTACGGGGACTAAAGGAGGGAAGGGGCAGCGCACAATGCTCGCCTTGAGTTCCCAGCACGGAAACCTTTGCTCCAGCCCTGAACAAGGCTGTTGAGCTAACAGAGTTCAAAAGCAGGTGAGCGTGGGTTTTAATAGAGTTCAACTGCCATCCCTCATCCCGAATACAGCTGTATACAGCCTGGGGAAAGCTCCCAAGGACAGTGGCTAAGCCAGTCGAGTGAAAAAAAGTCTGGATTAAAATAAAAAAAATAAAAAAAATCTGTATTTGTGCATGATTTTGTGAGTCTGGCTGGTTCCCTCTGATCCTTTGTTAGTCTCGCGCTGATTGAGCTGCCTGTTGGAATGTCATTATCCTGTCAGTCACCCCAGGAACATTTATTACGTATGTTTTAATCTCCCTGCCTCTGTAGCACCAATGCCAATTTCACTAGAGCGAAGCCAAGCTAATGTCGTTAGATTACACCCAGTCCAGGGGAAGATGAAAGATGATTCAAAGTTATTCCGTCAGGTTGGGAGTTTGAGTATCACTCCTCGCCAATGCCACCAGAGCTGGGGAGTTCTGTCTCCTAATTAATGTCCTCTGGGGATTTCTCTCCAAGGCTTTTTTTTTTTTTTCCTTTCTAATCTAGGCAACCGTTGATGTTTCTGAGTGAAAGGGAACAGAGAACGTCTTGGTTGCTGAAGAGGTCTGGGATGGAGGAGGAGGTTTGTTTGAGGGGGGGAGACACGTGTTTATAGCAGCTGCGAGCAGCTGCATCCCACCTCGTGCCGTTTCCCATCCTCTGTGCCTCAAATCGGGGTGAAATCAGAGCGCTGGGGACGGAGGAGTCACAACCCTGCTGTCACTCTACAGCCCCTGTAGCAGCGGATAGCCTGGAGCTCCGTGGGGTTTTGTGGTCACCGTAACTCAGCAGCGCAGTCTGCGAGTGCTTTGTAAGCTTGGACGCGAGGATGGGAGCGTAGGCGTGGGGGGCAGGAGCGCGTGCGGTGGGTGATGCCAGGGGAGGCTTCGGGGGAGCGAGTACGATTCATGAAGGGTGGAGCAGGACCAGATGGCCATCAGGAGGAAAGAGCTTGTCCCAAAACCCGCTGCAGGAGGGACATGCTGTAGCAGTAGTTGCCTTAAAGTGATGATCTCCCCACCTTTCTTCAGCCATCCTCGCAGGCTCTGCAAGAAACACCAAGTCTTTGACTGTGAGCCAGAACGTGAGCTGCGCTCTTGGACATGGAGTTTGAGCCGGTCTGGGTTTTCTGCTCCCTGCTGCGTGCGTGCCTGCTTGTAGGAAGGTCTGCTTTAGCAGCGCCTGCTCGTCCTGGGAACATCCCGTCTCCCAAACACATCTGAATTACTAATAGCGTCAAGCGCAGCCTGCAGCAGTTTCCCTGGAAATTGCAGCCTTGGACAACCTCACGCCGGAGAGGATCAAGATCTTTGTTTATTTATTAGCTGTGTAATCAGACACCTCCCTGTACTGAGCTCATGGTGCCAGGTGTTGTATAAAAAGGGAAGAAAAGATGGTCTTGCCCCCAAAGCGCAAGTAATTCACTGTAAACAACAGGTGGAGATAGGCTGAGATAGATGCAAAGACAGTGGACATCGTTGTGTTTGTTAGTTGGGCAGCGTGGTCTCCTGGCCAAGGACTCCTTGGAGATGGAGGATGAGGTGGGTTTGTGGATGGTTGAAGGGACTTCTTGCTGGGAAAGAGCAAGGGGGGGGAAGGAACTCATGGGAAATGCTGATGAGATCAGGGCTGGGGTCATTGAGGGTGTTATAAAAAGGCAGTAACTGTTTCTGGTGCTCATGTGCTTTGCTGTTGACTTGGTGCATGATCTGGGCTCTGGTACCCGAAGGCATTTTGGTAAAGATTTGAAGTAGTTTGAAGGTTGGTGCTCTGCTGCCTGGGAGATGGCTTGGTCTGCCTCAGTTTGCCCATCTGTAAAATGGGAGGGAGGTCACTGCCCTGTGCTGCAGGGGTGGGACAGCAGGGTTGTGACTCTACAGCCGTGCTCTCCAGCGCAGAGGTGAGGTGCTATATGGAGTCTGAGCTTGTTGGGCTATGTTGTGGGTTAAATAACACCCAAAGCAGGTGAACCCCACCAGAGCTGCTGGCAGAGGTCCTGCAGCCTTGGCACAGCTTCGGCACTCGTGGTGAAGTGGAGTGCCATGTAGTGTGCACGCCTGATGGATGGCACCGTCCAGACACACACCCCTAGCAAGACCTAACTGTAAAGAGCCAGCGCTGGGCTCTTTCCGCTCTTACTCCTTAAATAAACCCCAAAGGGTTACTATTTTTGGTGGTTCTTTCAAGCATATTGCATCTATATGTATCGCTTCTGTTTTCTGTTAATGGAGAAGTTCATATCCAGAGTTCGTGTCCATTCCTGATGATGGGGTGAGCTCCTGAGCTGGTGTGTAAGGAGATGTCAACCCCATGGCCATTAGAAAGCATCAAAACAAATACTGAGGATTTTATTGGGCTCTGGACCCTGTGGTCTGCACAGGGATATACCGGGGAGGTTCAAAAGTCAATAGCCCTCATCCTCCTCTTCAATACTGCTTCCCGCCTGGTCCCTGGGGTGTGGGAGGCCGGAGGGGATCGGCGCCTTTCTCGTCCACCCCATGGCTCTGCCTGGGCCTGGGGCGCTTGGAAATGGGGGCTCCCCTGGCTCTGCCTGCTGGTGCTGAGCAATGTTGAAAATATGACCCCGACTGTCCAAGATTTTGTCAGTTAAATTCATAGAGCCGGGCGTCGTGAAAAGCAGCGCAAAGCTCCAGCTGGCTGGGGTGAGAGCCCATTTATGGCAAAAATTGCGATACTCGAGAGAAGCGGCAGATTCACCCCACTTAAACCCCTACTCCTCCTTTAAGGTCGGATCTTGCAAATCCCCACCTATGCACGTAGCCTGTCCTCCTGCCATCGGCTCTGCTGCATTCAGGGGGGCTCCTGGGAGAAATTACATCGAGTCTGGGGTCCGGGGCCGTGCTCTGGCTGCACCATCACCACCAATAGGTCTGTTCACCGCCACCGAGCTAGAATTTCACCCCGACCGTTTGAAGTCTGTAATAAGAGCAGTTAGGTCTGGGGAGGGGGAAGGGAGCTGCTGCCTTTCCAAAGAGTTCAGAGCAAACACCAAGCGATCAGAAAACCTGGGAATAACCCTTCATGAGCCCCCTCCCCGGTGTAGGCATTAAAACTCCTGAGCCGCTAATTATGCTTTTCCCCTGGAGAATATCGAGGTAACCCAAACTGCTTTTGCAGGGGAACGGCAGAGGCTGGTGAGGGGGAGCAGGGGCGGTTGTTGTGGCCATAAATCTTTGCAAATTCTCATTACGTGCAGGTATTATGGAAGGGAAGTGGATTAGGTTGCAGTTAAAGTTGCATTGCCGGGGTTGGGTACGGAGGTCTTACCCCATTACACAGCCCTGTGTGGGTCAGTGGGGCTGGGCTCTTCGTGCAAGGTCTGCAGGACTGGGGCCATCCCGGGGACTGTGACAGTGGCCGGTGCCTCTGCCTGTCTCCTGCATAACCCACCTCCTGGGAAATTCAGTTTTTCATGGTTTGGAGTTGAACACGTTAACCTCCGAGCCGTGCCCTCCTGAGCCCTTGCGACTCCCCGGCGGGGGTACGTGAGCAGGACAGTGCCTGCAGTGAGAATATAAATAGAGTTACTCGAGGAAGTGGATTATTATTGGCGTGTCTTTCATCGAATTATGTGATCCTGCAGGAGGAAATCTTTTAGCAAAAGAAATCGCTGGTTCCCTTCGTGCATGGCAAGACCATCCTTCTTGCTTCCTGGAAATGANCGCAGTGAGAATATAAATAGAGTTACTCAAGGAAGTGGATTATTCTTGGCGTGTCTTTCATCGAATTATGTGATCCTGCAGGAGGAAATCTTTTAGCAAAAGAAATCGCTGGTTCCCTTCGTGCATGGCAAGACCATCCTTCTTGCTTCCTGGAAGTGAGGTGCTCTTCTGTTGCAACACCATCTGCTGCAGAGATATAAAGATCCCTGCTCAAAATCCCCCAGGCTCGAGGCTGCTGCCGGGTACGTCTCTGGTGGGAGATAAAGGAGAAGCTTCCCATCACTGCCCCGAGGGAGCTTTGGAAACCTCGTGTGGTTGTTTTTCCCCACCGTTGAGCAGCCGTGCCCAAGCATTGCGTACAAAAATCCCACCTGAGCAACTCCAGGCATCCGGACGCCTTCCTTGCGCAAAGCCGTGCAGATGGTGGGTGCCAGCCCAGCAGCTTCAGCGGGATCCTGCCTAGCTCCCGGCTGTGGCGGGGAGACGGAGCAGCCTGGAAGTGGCTGGAAACTGGGACGTGAACAGGCGGAGCAGGTCTGACCACAAGGGCCCTTCCCACGCCTTCCCCTTGGGAGAGATGTTCAGGTTCGAGTCGTGGTGGGAAGCTGTCTGTTTATTTATTTATTTATTTAGATCTCTCCGTAGTGGGCTCTTTTTTGGCTGAAAACATTACAAAGCCAGGCTGATTTGTTCTGGTGTTGTCCATTGGAGAACGGCTCCCTCCCGCAGCCCGTGCTCTACGGGGAGGCCTTTTGTGGGGAAATACCAAATCCAATCGTTTTGGCTTCTGTGTTTATCTGGTGCTTTGTGTGTGTGTATGCCCGTGTGTGCATCTCCAGGCTCTCAAGTGTTGTGTTGTTGTTAACATTTCATTTATGCTTTCGTGATATTGTATCGTAACGCTGGGTACCATGTGCCAGCATCTTTCAACGATGTTTAACCCCTTCTGCACTGTCTGAACCGGACTGTTTGGGAAGCCCTTTTTGGGGAGAAATTCCCAAGCATTGGCATGTTCCAGCTCAGAGTAAAACAAGTGAGAAACATCTGGATTTCCCACCAGGGGGAAACTCTGTGTTTTGACCCCTCCGGCACAGGCTTAGCGAGTGAAAGGCAGGAGCTGCGATGGCCTGGGAGAAGTGGTGTGCAGAGAGCCCGGGGAGGTGGCCTGGCTCAGGTGAGACCCCCAAAAACATGCTCCAGGATCAGCGACCCCACGGTGCTGACGTGCTCCGAGCCCATGTAATGTGCCAGCTGGAGATGCTGCTTTCCCTGTTTTGTGTCTGGACTTTGGCTCTGGATCCTTCCCCCGGCTGGAAATTTGCTCCTGAAATCCCTTTGGTCTCAAACATTGCTGCGCTCCGGGTTGTGCCTTGCCAAGTTTTGCTTTAAGCCTCAACAAAAAGGTATTTGGGGAGGACCTCAGGTTACCCGGTGCAGCAACGCATGGCTTTCCCCTGCTTCTGCAGGACCTGTGCCCGTGGGGTATCCTCAGGCCTGGACGTGGGGAGCAGCGGGTTACCCTCAGTGCAATTAGTATTGTGCCATTAATGCGCTGTGATTTGCATAGGTAAAACCGGCGATGACAGAAAGCGGCTGTGTGATGTGCCAAAGCCAGAAGGGAGGGAGATCTCCCTCCTCTGAGGGAGACAAACACCTGGGCAGCGGCCTCAGCCGTGGTCTTTCTCACTTTCCAAATCCATGCTGCTAGGAGGCGTTGGCAGAGCCACGGCACGGCCGTCCTCCCGGGTCTGGCAGCCGGTGCCCGGGTTAGTGCGGTGTCACCAACATCGGCGGCGTTGGTGGAATGGAGGACGCTCCACACTACCGGTGGGGAAACAGGCGGAAACGCACCCAGAGCCTCTGGCAGAGCGAGGCTTAGCACAGGGAACCTCTTGGCATCTAGCTCCACGCCGCTGTTGATCTCTCCTAACCGTGGTAGCGAGGGAGGCTGTCTGGTACAAGCATTGACGATGGACATGCAGCGTGTGCCGAGCTTCCCTTGGCGTCAGCCATGTCCGCACCGGTTTCGCTCTGCTCCTCGTGCTGAAGGTCACGGGGAGTTCCCCTGACTCCTCTTACAAGGGTTGAGGGTGCTAATCCCCGCGTCCGGGCTAACTTCCCGCTCAGGTAATTCTGATCTCTGCCTCTAAAAATGAACTCTGCAGTTTCATCTGACTCTAGTTGTCTTTGTTCCCTGTCCACGGACCTGCTGGACACCATGCTGCTGGCAGAGCCCCGCCGCGGGGCTCAGGGCAGTTGGCTTTTGATGGTTAGGAAGCGGCCTTTCTTCTGGTCTGCAAGATTATTTAGGTTTTTCTCTGTGCAAAAGCTGCACGTCACGGCAAGGGATAAAGCTGGCGTTGTGCGTAAATCCTGCCCTCTTGCACGGCTGAACTGTGCTGTGTAAGTATTCATATTTGCCTATAAATGTTTGCCTGGTATTTGTGAGTCTCGTACCTGCGTGACAATGGTTGTTAGCTCTTCCATCATCTCTAAAGACAGGGATAAAACAAACCCCAAACCTTACTGCATGCAGCGAGCACAGCGCAGGTAGTGACATGCAGAGCTGGCTGAGAGGAGCGTGGTATGGGGTCGGTGGCTGCTTCAGCCGCCTCCTGTGCAGGGCTTGGTGAGACCTGGCTTGTGCACGTTGGTTCCACCAACAACTGACTGCCCTGGGTGCCCTGTCCCAACCAGCTTCCCCAGCAGGGCAGGGCCGCGTGGAGGAAGAGGAGGAGGAGGAGGAGGAGCACAGGCACATGTGCACACAGATGCGCTGGTCCCTCAGTGCTTGCGCTTCCCCAGCCTGACTGCGTTACGGGCAGCGGGGCAGTGACCGTCTCTCCCCGCAGCCTTATCTCACGGCAGGTTTACCGGGTTTCTTGCTCTGCCGATGATTAGAGATGACAGCTTTACCAGGCGCTGGGCAAGTCCTTTCCACCCGCCTCTGGGCTGGGGGCCATCGCTCCTCCAGTCCGCTGCTGTCACAGGGTGGGCTGCACCTGTAAGTCCACTTAGCTGCATCTTTATCTCCTTGGAGGTTGCTCCCTGTCCATCTTACCTCCCTCTCCACCCCACTGATGCGCTGTGTTATCGAGTGCCTGTGAGCTGTGAAACTGCCAGGAAGGATGCTCTTGAGCTCTGCTAGCGGCTCTCCCCACAGCCCGGGTCTGGAAGCTGCTGAGAGGGAGATTTCACAGCGACCGCGTGCAGGAAGCCCCAGCGCGGCGTGACACGGGCTGCTGAGCTTTTGCTTTCCTGCTGCGGTGCACAGAGCTGGGGGTGCTGCCGAGAGCAGGCACGTGGGGCAAAGTCAGGACGGTGGTGGTGGCGGTGGCGTGTCGGGATGTGGCTGGGACCCTCAGCCCTGCACTTGCATGGGGTGACTTAGAAGGCAGCAGCCATCCCTCTTGCTTCTCCAGCTATACTGTCAGCAACAGGCTGGAAAGAAGCAGAAACAGGGACTTTTTCCAACAGCGTGAGATGAAATTGTGGAACTCGCTGCCGCGGGAGGTTTTTGGCTAAAAGGCTCTAAAAGGGCTCCAGAAGTGTTGAGCATAGAAAGGTGCCTTGGGCGTTGTTAAACATGAGGGATCAGGAGCAAAGTCCAAGCTGAGGGAGTCCCCGAGCCTCGGCTGGGAGGGACCCAGGGGTTTGCTCCTGCTGCTGGCACGGGAATTGGCTTGTGGGTCAGGGGGACCCCGGGGTGCCCCAGGGAGGCTCATCTTCCCATGACTGTTACTACGGGAAAATATGGTTGGTGTTATTTGGTTAGAGGTACGCTTTCAAGGAGGAGATGAATTTTTCTGATTGGCATTGAATGGCTGGCGATTGATAGCAGAGAAGGAGGGCAGGAGATGGGTGTCAGGAGAGCTGAGCTCCTGAGGACGGCATGGGCATTGCCACAGCACGGACCGCACACGCTGCCCATCTCCTGTGTTGCGTCCAGGGCAGCTGAGGAGGCTTTGGGACACGCTCAGCCTGGCTGGGTGGTGGTGAGCAAGGGCCTGTGCTGTCCTGTGCCTCGGTTTCCCCATCTGTGAAATGGGGTTATGCAGCTGAGCTCATAAGAAAACACTAAGGTCATTGCTAAAGGTGCTGCTGTGGTGACCGGGACTTGGCTTTCCTGCAGTCAGTGAGCACCAGGATCCATCTCTCCAGCATCACCCTCTCCGGGTTGTGTTTGCTCTGACCACAGGCAGACACAGAAGGTGGGATGCAGAATCACTCTGGGTTTAAACGTTGTTTCCGCATGCATGGGGTGTGATCCCTGCTCAGCCCAGCATGGGAGCCGGGCTCAGGGCAGAGGCGCTCAGCTCCCGGAGCTGCCTGCTCAACAAGTCACGATGCCGCTCTGCCCGCTTGCTCCTGGCTCTGCCACCCGCCCTTCCAACAGCAGTAAAGCTGCTGGAAGAGCCTCAGAAAGAAAGAATTTAGTAGGACACCGAAGCGGTTATCCTGGGAGCCTCCAAAGGGGCCGAGAAGGGGGAACGACTTCACGGCCTAACCCAGATGCAGTGCACGACATTTAATTGAGTTTGACCGGCCCCAGTGCCGTGGGTCGGGGTCAGCCCCGGGCAGCGAAGCCCGCCGAGGCACTGGAGCCACTTCGTTTGGCACCTGGACAGGGTGAGCTCTGCCCTGCCTGCACGGGGGATCGCGGCCCTCCGTCACGTCGCAGGGACCTGCCGCCCCCACGGCATGATGCGGCAGGGCCGGCGAGCCGAGCTGCAGGTTTCAAGGGGGCTGCGCCTCGGAGTTCTACAGCTTCATCTGCTCGTCGCTTCCTAATTGCAGTTGAGTTGTTTGGCCAAGTGACAATGAGTGGCCGGGTTGCAGCTGATGCCTGGATACGTCCCCATTTCTGGCCCTCCGGTCCCTGCAGCCTGGCTATTCGAGGGGTTTGTGACAGTAAAATCCAGCATTCATTGCCCTCCCTTCCAGCCTGCCCCAAAACGGAGATGGGAGGAAGAAATCCGTGCTTCCTCATCACTGCCTGCCTCTGCCGGGCCGTGCGGCGGTGCAGCAGCTCGCCTCCCCCGGCACCGGAGACCGGCACAGGCAACGCGGGCATCCTGCAGCTCAGAGGAGAAGCCACGGGCTTGATTTATCCAGCGGAACCCACCAGCCTTCCCAGGCCAGACTGCTTTCCTAGTGTACCTCTGGTTGCTTTGGTACATGAGAAATACGCTATCGCAGCGCTGGATTTTTAAATTATTTATTTAATTACATTTATTTAATTTATTATTTATTTATTTCATTAAATTTATTTAATTTAATTTAATTATTATTTATTTTTGGAGAATATAAGCATCTCCCCAGCACAAGCTTCTGCTGCTTTCTCGGCTCTCACCCCCGAGCAATGCCCCCAGCCCCGCTGTCACTCGGACGCTGCCTTGCCTTGGCTTGCTCACGTTATAGCCCTGGGAAGGGAGATGGGAAAGACATCGGTGTGGCAGAGGTGAGGAGGGAATTTGGGTGTGTTAGCTCTGGAGTAAATCTGTCTTAAAATTATGAGCACTTCTGGATTTTATTACAGCCCTGAAAGCAGTGCTTGGTTTTGTTGGCCAAATCGAGTGGCATTGCAAAAGCTGGTGTAAGGCCACCCTTGGGTGACGGAGCCCAAGCCTGGGTGACCTGCAGAGCCGTGCTCGGCCCTGGCTGCTCCCAGGGGCTTTCCTGGCCATCGCCTGCCTGGGACATCCAAGGGTGAGTGGGGTGGAGGAGCCCGGACCCAGACTGGAGCCCACTGGGTGTTTTGGCGTGGATGAAGACACAGGTCCTTCTCCTCCCCTCCGTGCATGGGAGTTTCTACTGAACACCCCGTGGTCAGCCGGTGGGTGCCCCGGTGGGTCTGGCCTCTGCGAGTGGTTGCCTTTGCGACCACCTTGGTTGCTGGGAGCCAGCTCTTCCTGGAGCCTCCCCTTTTCCTGACACATCCCCGGTATAAAGCCAGATTTATCAGACCAGCGAGTTTTGCACCGGCACCTGAGCCTGCTCTCGCAGGAGTCTGTGTGTCTGTCTGAGCCGGCTGTGCTCCTGCCTGCCTGCGGCTGCCGGGCTTGCCCGGCATCCCTGGATCTGCAGGCAGCTCTGCCCGGTGTGGGGAATACCTTTAGGAGTTGCTTGAGCCTGTTGGCTCACCAAAGACGCATCAGCAAAGGGATCCCAGGGAAGCTCTGTCCTGGCTGATCTCCAAGCCAGGCATTAAATGCACGGATTATCCTGGGAAAAGGGGTTGGAAGGAAAGTGCACCGTGTGCTGAATGCCATCGCAGCCCTTCTCCCTGTCGGGGAGGGGGCACTTACTGCACCCTCGTATTTAGGAGGGGAGCCCTGAGATGTTCCCGCTCCCGCCCTGACCAACCTTTCCCAGCCTGCTCCAAGGCCTCAGGTCCCCAGAGCCATAGAAAGGATTCCCATGGGCTCCTGGCGACGAGGGGAAGGGAGAGACCCAGGCAGACCAGTGGTGGGTAGAGCCACAGCCAAGAGGGATGTCCCTTGCCAGGAGCTGCAGGCCATGGGGCTCCCGGGGAAAAAAGGGCCGGGAAGGAGCTTTAAGGAGTGATTAACGGCCTCAGCCACAGCAGGGCCATGGGTCAAAGAGGCCCAATTATTTCCCGGTGATATTCCTGCTGGAGGGGGTGATAAGCCGACACAGCAGGCACAGGTCCGCCTGCCCCCGGCTTTGGAGCAAAGCGAGGGCAGGGATGGCGGGAGCCCCCCGAGCTCTCCACAGAAGGGCTCTCAGGCACAAGCCCGTGGGTCTCCCCAACATTGCCGACTCAGGCACGATCCCCCCTCTCGGCACGGATTTCCAGGAATGCCGTCCTTAACATCTCCCGCTAGGCAAATCATAGCCATCATATGTTTAGGGGAAAAATTGGATTTGCCTTGTAATCTAATCAATGTTAAATAACAGGAATTCTAACTCTGAGGCTCTGTGTGTAAAGGGCTGTTGGTCTCTGGGGCTCATCGGAGTTATTTAATCTAATGAAATCGCCATTACTGTCTAATGAGGGTGCACCACGGGGATGTCTTTCCTAGGAAGGAGAGCAATGGTTAAATAATTGGCAGTCAGGGCCAACTATTCAGTGGGGGTAAAGGGGCAGAGTGCAGTAAGCTGAAGGTTTCATCTGGTAGGAACCCAGAGCTCTTTGGCTTCATCTTTGAGGACGAGTGCCATTGCTCAAGGCATGTTGGTGGTGAGCACGTGCCCAGGGTCCTCCCATCACCTCCCTGGGCAGGCCGGACCACGCCGGTCCCATCTTCCCCTTTTTCCAGCCCAAGCAGGAGCTGTGTCCTTTAACCCATCCCAATACTCCGTCCTGCGTCGCGGCTTGCTGTGCTACCTCCAGCAGTAGCTCTCCCTACGGTGGGCCGGGCTGTGCCGTCTGCTGGTTTTTAAGGAGTTTTTCCTCAAACCCACTGTACTTTTTTCATTTTCATTACGCGTTTTTTTCCTTATCTCCTTTTTGGAGGGAGATAGGGCCCGTTCCAGTTCACATTTCCCATGCTAGCTTCGCAGCAATTTCTGAGCCACCAGTTGGATTCAGTCATTACGGAGCAAGCCGAGCCGTGTGGAGCGGTTGCTTTCCTACGCACTGAGCTTATTGTATTCAAATGTACCGGAGTTGTATCAGCAGCAGGCAGGGACTCTGCTGCTGTCAAATGCCAGCACAGCTGTATCCCGTGTAACGGGGGAGTGTTCCTTCCCTGTGGCACGTGCTCTACTTTCCCATTATTATTTCTTTAATAAGACTGATACTTACTGTACATCGCTCATTTGCTGCTAAAATTGGAGCCATTAGAGCAATAAGCGGCAATTACCTTCTGAGCGGTGTGGCGTGTGAACCCAGCACGGTGCCTCCCCAAAGGAGGGGGCTGAAACCTGCCTTTCGGGAGCGAACACCCGCGAGCGGCAGCGTAACGCCGGAGCGGCTTTGCAGGGACAGCTGGGATGGCTGTCGAGGGTGCCCAGCATCCTCCGGAGGGAGGATTGCACCCACGGGTGCTGGGAGAGGACGCCTCTGGCTTGTTGTCCGAGGGTGATGGGGACGAGGAGGGGTTGCGGCTCTGCCCGTGCTGCTGAGTTATCTCGGGGCGCGTTACCCATCCCGCAACCGGGCTCCTCGGAGCAGCCCATCCCCAAGGAGTGGCTTCTCCCCTGGAAAACAATCTCCATCCTGAAAACAAATTTAAAAACCAGGAACATGTCTGGTAATTTAATCACATTAAGTGTTCCTAAAATCACGTCTGCACTGCACAACAGCATGCCAGAGGTCTCTGGAGGAGCAGGTGGTGGAGGAGCAGGACCAGGGAGGATGCAGTGCAGAGAAATGGGGCAAAGGAGGGATCTCTGGAGGAGCGAGGGTGAGAGGTGCCAGCAGGCAGGTCTGAGCGCCCCATCCGCCGTGACCGCAGGGGCAGCACTCTGTCCTCAACGCTGGTGCGGGTGAGCCACGGCACGAGGCCCCTCGGCGCGGCGTGGGAGCACGGGTGATGCCCCGCGTGCTAACGAGGACTTGCGGGAGCTGCCGCGGGCGAGGACGGTCCCCGTGGGCAGCTCCTCAGCGACAGCCGGGATGTCTGTGTTCATTATGCACATCCCTTTCACGCCGCCTTCATTATTCGCATGCTATCTAGTGTCATTAAGATATCAAGTTCATTTAGGTACATCCACACTGGCAGTTTAATTATGTCTGGGTACTACTCTGTATTTTATTCATGGACTATCTGGGGGCGGTTGTCAAACACAAGCCCAGGAGATAAAGGTTCAGTGGCTGCAGAATGCTAATGTCCTGCTGGTTCCCTTTTGACAAATACACATGCCAGTTATTACCAAACTGATTATTTCATTCATTAACACCACATACATCAGCTCCCTTCACCCGGTATTATTGTATGCATTCATCTTTTCATAAACAATTACCTGACAAGGTTGGGAAAGGCGAGTACTGGGGAATTCATGCTCTGATGGGAAGTTCCTGGCGTTGGGTTAGTAACAAGGTGCTGGGGGGGGTGTGGAATGCCCCGTTAGCGTGATCGCTTCATTAATCAAATTAGGGACAATAGCACGTCACATGTGTGCCGTGTTTCCCAACAATACCGAACCCGTCTGCATTGTGCCGGGGGCTCCGCGGATGGGGCTCCCTGTCCACTTTGCAGCGATGGGGGAGATGAAATGAAAGCCAGGGGACCCGACGGGAAAGCTTGGAAAGCATTCGCTACGGCCGGACCGTGGTGTGTGTTTCTCATCTGCCCTTTTCTTTTTTTTTATTATTGTTATTATTATTGTCGTGAGGAACATTTGCATGAGAGCGGGTTCTTTGTTTATTGTTTGTGCCTTTTTTTCCGGCTTCCTCATTGCTTTCCTGGAGCTGTAACGCTCCACGATAGCATTAGCAGTGGCGGTGGGAATGATTAAGACACCACGAACATACAACCGTCTGGGGAACAAAACCCCCCAGGTCTTCTTTCTATGTTTTTTAACTGCAAAAGGCTGGTGATGGAGGAAAAGAAGCGTAGGGAGACATGAGCAGTGAAGAATAACCAAACTCGTGAAATAAGTGATTAGAGATTGTGGTGGAACCCACGGGAGAGGACTAGTGACGCTGCTCGCCCAGCGGCAGGTCGCTCTCGCAGCCTGGCTCTGCCGCGAGTAGCATCTTGCAGCACGTTGCGTCCAGCATTAACCCCTGTGGAAGGAATTGGGCCTGGAGCTGCTCTCAGGCTCAGGTTCATTTTCCCTTGAACGCGCAGCCCACGCGGCTTCAGTGTGTTGTCGGTGCCTTGTTTATTTCCTTAAACACATTGGACCCTCCACTGTTTCCACCAGCACGCTCGCTCCCTCCGCTACGGAGAAGAGCAGCTGCAGGAGGCCACCAACACAGCCAGAATCAATTCCGCTTTTCACTCAAGCAGACACACTGGGAAAGTAATGCTTCAGGGGTCACACTTCTGCACCACTCCAGCACAGGATTTGCAAACTAAATAAAGGATCCGAGTGAGATTTAAGTGCCTAACTCCCTTAGGCCCCGTTGAAAAAAGCCCCACTGGAATAACTAAGAAGCTTTCACCGTGCTTTTGTGAAAGCATTAATCCTCCTTGCTGTCTCCGCGAGGCTCTTTGATCACACTTCAAAATCTTCATCTCCAGGGGTCCTGCCTGGGCTTTCCAAAGTGACTTAAGAGCAGGCATCCCGCTGCTTCTCAGGGAGACCTGGGCTCCCAAGACACAGAATCACTTTTCAGAGCCCTCCCATGGCTCTCCGTGTTGGGCTGGAAAGACGGAGGGTCCCGGCGATGCTGCTGCCCTGCCCTGACCACGGGGCAATGCCCGACTGTCGCGGTGCGATGCTGGGCCATGGCGTCCGCACGGTTTTGAAATCCCTGCTGCTGTTGAGTGTCAGCGTGGGCTAGGCCTGGTTTTCCTGCGTCTTCCTACGTTTTCCTGGGGGAGCGCAATCAAAGAGGGAGCACGCCCAGGGTGAGTTTTCTCTTCTTTGTGGATAATGAAGAGGGGTTGGCCTTGCCAAGCAGGACAGCCCTGGGAAACGAGAGGCTGGGGTCATCTTCAGAAGCCCATCTGAAACCCCCAGCCTATGCCAGTTTGGTGCTGAGTGAGGAAGATCAGGGTTTATTGGCCTGGATCCGAATGACTCAAGTTGACTCATGAAGCTGAGGTCACTAATTGGGGTTTTTTTTAATCTATTCATATTCTGGAGTACTTTTATTTCCTTTTTCTTTTTCTTTTTTTACATTGATGACCTGGATTCACTCTTAGAAATCTTGGGGTCACATTAATGCCCAAACAGCAGCCTCCGCGTCCCCGCCACGTCCCCCGTGCAGCGACGTGAAGGTGAGCGTGGTACAAACCTACGGACCAGCCGGGCCTGGGGCGGACGCTGGGACTTCTTCCTCCTCCTCTCGCTGTATGATTTACTCATGAAATTCAGATCTGCTATCAAAGACAACTTCCTGAAATGTATCAGATGACTCTGTACGACAGCGGGTTAGACAGCGGTGCGTTCCCTGGGAGGAGGTGGATTCGCTGAGCACAGGAAAGAGCTCTTAATGTGCGACCTCGTGAGCTGTGGCTAAAATCCTTTAACAGACCGCGGGGCTGGAGGAGGCCAGGGTGCGATTGCTCGGCACGGTTTCTTCAGCGCTAGCCCCTGCCTTGCCCAGAACTTGCAGATTAGGCTAGGAGGAATCTTTTTAAGCTTTCTGGAGACTTTTGCCCTCTTTGCACTTGACTGCTTTGCTCCAGGAATGAAAGCCGGGAGCCCTTTTCTAGCCATTAAAGTTTCATTTAGCAAAAGGACAAAGAATTGGCGCGGGAAGGATGAAGAATGACTGCGAGGGTAAACTTGTGTGACTCGATATATTTTAGATCATAGCCTGAGGTCAGGCTCTCTTTTTCATAATACAGATAGAGGGTTTTTTGGCCTTGCAGCAGGAGGAAATGTGTAGTGATATATAAAGAAGTCACTTCTCAGCATAATTTAAGAAACAACCTCTGCTCTCAGAAGGGAGGGGTCCTTCTTGGTGCCTGGCTCTCTCACGAAGCTCTCCATTGATGTGCGCGCACGCACGCACGCACACGCAAATACACACGAAGCATCTCCATAGGGCATGTCACAGTATTTTCCAAAACTTAATAACTGCTGTTGAATTCTTTAGGATTCCACAACAGTATCTTGGAGGGTGGATCCTTTTACCTCTGCAAGAAGGGAGAAAGCCCTTCCCCCTGCTCCCAGCAAACCCCGGCAGTCGGCCCGTTAACCTGCAGGGACATCGGGGCGTCCAAAACTCCCCGAGCGTGGCCGTGTGGCCTGAGTAGGTCCCGGCCTGCTGCATCTGCTGCCCGTTTCCAGTTTTATTTCCTTACCTCCAGCTTCAACTGCGCTAATTCAGCTGCTTTAGTTCCTGCACTCACTGATTTTTGGTCTCTGAGGTCTGGTGGGATTTCTCCTCCTCCACAAGGAAGGAGGATGGAGGGACGCCTTTTTTTGCCTCAGTCACCTCCATTCAGTGGTTTTCCGTGTTCAGGTTTCCAGTTTCCAGGCAGTGTTTCGTTCCCCTTCCCGTCGCCTTGCAGCTTCTCATCCACCGCCCCTCTCTCCTGCTCCGCTTCCTGCCCTCGCTCCTCTCCCGTCCTTCTCCTCTTCCGTGGGAAGAACGCATGCATTGCTGCGAGTGTGCGCGGCTGAAGGCGCGCGTGTGTTTGTGCCTAAGAAAAATGAGACAGACGTGGAAAACAAGCAAATCACATTATATATTGCAGGCAATAACGTAGCTCCCAGGGGAGAGAGATAATATAGTGAGAGACAAAGGAACAATAGACTTTGCTGGCCTGAGCGCTCACTTGACTGTGGCTTTTCTGGAATTATTCTTGACTTCTGCTGCGTGAGTGGTGAATCGGGCCTCGGAGCTGATAAGAGATGAGGCTGCGGTCTGGGGGCTGTGGTGGGGATGCACATCGTTTCACGCGGGAGCCCTTATCGTACGTATTGCTCTTAGTGGGGGGCTCCTGCTCTGCACAGGAGCCCCGCAGCACAAGGGATGGGGATTATCTTAAAGCTGGCTGTGATTTTCGTGGTTTGGAAAACCACGCCACTGTCTGAGGGACTTTGCCCAGAGAACTGCGTTGATTTGCATTCCCTGTGTTGAATCCCATTTAGGGGTGGGTGCCGTTAGCGGGGGGGCTGGGGTGGGCTGGAGTAGCGGAGATTCCCTGCGTTTCGGATGCAGAAAGAGGCATCAGGATGGAACCGCCCGCATCAACCATGCAGAGTGCTCCCCCCACGCCACATGTGGGGCTCGGGGTGCTTGCAGGACACGACGGGGCTGATTGACAGCCCCCGGGTGTGCAGGGGGCTGAGCCGGGGACGCAGGGGCAAGCAAAGGCAGAAGCTGTAGGGGTGCGTGGTGGGGATGGGTTTCCTTACCAGCCCAGGCAGCAAGGAGCCTTCCAAACCAAAGCACCACCGGCTTTTGGAAAAATCCCAGCCTGGACGCTCTCCTGGGGCTCCCCAAAGTTCCCTCAGAGGCAGCCGATGCTTTGAGATGTGCTTCACACTCTCCTTCTTCTTTCCTCCCTTTCTCCATTTCTTCTTTTTCCTTCTTTCCTTCTCCTTCCATCCTTCTCTTTTTTCTTTCTCGATCTTCTTTCCTCTTTATTTTCATCTTTTTCTTCTTTCTTTTCCTTCCTCTCTGTCTTCTCCTTTCTCTCTCCTGCTTTTTCTGCCTGTCTGTCTTTCCACCTTTCTTAGACCTCAGCAAATTCCAGGAAGGCATCAGTTGTCTTTAACACCCAAAGGAAAAATCGAAGGGAAGGGTTCAATTACTCGCATGAAAAATGAGTCTCCTAACCGAGGTCTATCCATTTGCTAGTTGTGCTTGTTTTAAAACTGAATTATAGAGACTGCACATTTTTCTGGAGACAAATGCATTAATTTTTCTCAAAACAGACAAGAGAGAAGCAGAGGGAAAATAAGATAATAAGAGTTTCCACAGTGATTTATATGCCTTTGTGAAAAATAATGGGGGCGGACGGCAGCGCGCACCGGCAGCCCGTGGGGGAAGGGGCAGGGGGGTGGCAGGGACGACTGCAAGGAAAACTGCCAGAAGTCCAAGTAAGATTGTTGGTTTTAGATGATATAGGATCACTTTATGTCTCTAGCTGGCTTGAAAAATCTCTCTTTCTCTCTCTACGTATACACACATAAAATACATGCCATATGATGCACTTAAAATCAGCACAGGCTACACTGTTTATACAGGAAAGGATTGTGTTTCTCACCGACCTCTCTCCAGCCCTCCTTCTTCTGCCGAAGGATAAACTGGGACCTTTAGAAAACAAAGCGGTCGCTACAATCTTTAACAGATTTGCTCTTGCATATATTTATACAGGGCAGGCGAGCCCTTCCCCGGGGCCGACTGCCTGCGCTCTCGGTAAAAAACCAGAGGGGTTGAGTTTATTTTTTTTTTTATCTGTTCACTTTGGTTTGATTTATATGCTAAAAGAGATATTTTTATTATAGTGCATAGTAAATTGGGTTTCTTTATTGCTCATGAGAGCTGTTTTCCAAAATTGGACTATTTATATAGTACACTGATTGAAACGTATTTCCGATCTTAATGTCTAACTGTAGGGAATAAAAAAAATTAGACCGAATCGTACCTTTTAAAAAAACTACAGCCTTTTTTGAAATAAGATGAAATGGGTAACTTTTTCTCGAGAAGATGCCGTGGCACTCGGCAGCCCCCAGGAAATCATCTCATTTTAGCGAGTAAAGGCTTTCAGTGGGAACTGGAGACTCTGGAAGGGTTGGAAGCCGTTTTGCGGTTTGCCCGTTGGTTTAATCCATGGGAAACATGTCCGGGAGGCCAAAGGCCGCCGGGGCTGTAGTACCTATGCTGATGGGTCTCTCCAATTACTTTAGGAATGATTCAATGAATTTATTCCCCATTGGTTTCCAACTAGAAAATCCTGTGGTGTTCAGGCGGGTACGAGAGCAGAGGGAGGCTGGAAGTGATGCTTTAAAGCAGAACCTAAAGCTGTTCCAGGGCAGATGGTTAATTGTGTGGTTCAATTTATTTGCCTAATGCAAATCACATCCCGTTTGCCCACGGCGCCAGGGAAACCGGATTCCTGTTTGTTTTGCTAAAAAACGGGCTGAGATTTCACTGCGTCTTCTGCAGCTCCCACGTGAAGCTCCCCTGCGGCGAAGGCTTTGTGGGCTGCAGCAGAGCATCACTGCGTCTCCAGGGCTGGTGGAGAGGAGAAACATCAGCTCCACGGAGAAGGGCCGGCGTGGGGCTAAGCCGCCAACAGCGTGTTGGTTTGCAGGATTCGACGTCCCACCTTCGTGGCTCCAGGCCCGCGGAGGTGCTTTAGTGGATGGCAGCCTCCCCTTGTCCCGTCCCAAAACCAGGCACCGGGGTCTGTCTGTGGGTCTGGGCCCCCCGGTCCGCTCCGGCCTTGGACCAGGAGGGCGTTTTGAGGGGTCCCAACTTCCCAAATGGGCCTAATTGAAGCCTAAAGAGATTTTTCACAGATTCGTGGCTTTTCAGAGGAGAAATTTGCATATTAATAAGAAGCTGTTCAGACTGATTGGCTTAATGTGTTTGGGGTAAGTATAATTAAATGTCAAGGGAAATATATCACGAAGTAATGAAGCTGAAGCTAATTTATCAAAAAATGAATCCTAGAGAGGGAGACATTTCCAATAATAAACAGTTCTTTAACCTTCCTCTTTAAGATGATTTGCTTAGTCAGGGCTGAAATGTGCGGTCTTGAAGAGCCTCGTGTGAGAGAGACGTGAGATGTTACTGGTTTGGGGGTGGGGGTTTTTCCGTGTTCTCCCCAGCACAAGCGCCTCTGCCCTGGGACCCCAAGGCTGAGCCCATCAGGAGGGCTCCTCTGGGTGGAGGTGGGGGAAGGTCCAGCTCTGGTCCCTCCGAGGCCACCGGCAGCGCCTGGGAGGATGGGTGGGGGGGGTGTACACGTGTAACACTTCAGGGGTGCCCTTAGGGAAGAAGAATGGGCTTGAGGTTTAATATACCACATGGTGGGTCATTTGTGCTATTTTTTTTCTCATCCCTCAGTCTTTTATCTTTACTCCGTCAGCTTTTCAGCGCGCGCGCCATCTCCTGCTCTGTTCACGTACTAGCTGGGGATAATGACCAGCCCATGCGGGCACAGCGTTAATACGAACAAAAAAAATGCAGCGCGCATTCAGAATTGCGATGCGGGTCCCAAAACTGGGCATTTGAACACCAGCAGTGAGGCGAGTGAGGCCCACGCTGAAGGCCACGCTGGTCCCTACGAAGGCTGTGACTCTTCTGCATCCTTCTGTGCGATGGGAAGAGGTGGTGAGCTCCCGCCCCGCGGCACAGCCGTGCCGTGGGAACATGGGCACGCACCTCTGCTTTGGGACCATGGGATCCATTTCCAGCCGTGCACCGGCTGCCCTTTGCTGCCCGCCTCCAGCGGTGACCTACTGCCGTCCCAGAACTGGGACTGGGAGCTCTGGATTTGCACTTTGTGCACTTGCAAGGGAGAAAGGCAGGGTGCACGGCTGTGAAAGGATCGTGCCCATCGTCGCAGCTGGAAAATCCTCCTTTGGCGTCATGTGGCATAGCAGGGAATCAGCAGGTTGCAAAATGATAGAGGCATTTGTAGAAGAGAGAAGTAGTGTCTATTTCAATTAAGAGGCACCACAGCCACAATAAAAAACAGCACCAAAAAGCCAACAGAACCAGCCACTAGAAGCCTGAATTTACCCAAGCAAATCCATCCGGGAAATGAGGAATCACTTTTCATTTGGGAGCTACGTTGGAAATATAATGAAATCACTGCGGGCCTGATTTGCTCCCTTGTAAGAATTAGCTGGTGCTGCAGCGGCTCGTGCCTCACGCTTGGAGCCCCGACCACTGCTGGGGTTAAGCTCTCGCTGGGGAAGGTACGTGGTGCTGGAGAGGCCGCTGAGATGTAAAAGAACAGGGGATCAAAGCGTGGCCGCTGCCAGAGGTGACGAGCACTGGGTCCAGGTCTGGTGAGGAAGGGCAGGGTTTGTGCTCCCCGGTGCATGGCGCACCCCAGAACTGTAGTTCTCGCTAAAGCTGCTGCGAGTGCCTTGAGAGGCTCTGTGGCTGGGTTAAGGAGCAGGCTCGCGGCAGGCCGAGGAGGGACCACTGCGGGGCTCCTCGGCAGCAGGGACGGCTGATGAAGCCGTCCCCAAGCCCAGCAGAGAAAGCTCCTTTAGATGGTGCCTGGTGGTGTTTCCATTCCCGTACAAAGGATGGGGACGTGGGAATGGAGTCCGTGGCTAAGGGCTCTGGAGCTCTTCATGTGCTTCTAGTAGGCGGACAGCTGGGATTTACCAAAACCCGCCGGGCAGGACCCAGCATCCTCCCAGACGGATGCACAAATGTGCCACGATGACTCGGCTATTTAGCCATGGGAAAGAAACCAAGGACAAAACGCCCCTTTTCCAAGCCCCAGCTGGTCAGCCCAGAGGATGCGGCAGTGCCACCTGTGATTGCCTCAGCTCTGATGAGTTTCTTGTTCCAGCAAAGAAAATCAATGGCTTGCACGGCTAATGGCATCAGAGAGTTTCTGCCTGTCGATACCACTTAGGCACTGGCGGTCTCCAGGAGATGCCCAGATGTGCTTCCCAGCACAGTGGATTTTTGGGAGCCTCTTGGCATGGTTCCTTCTCCCAGACCGGTCATGGGATGCCAGGACAGCGGCATCGCCTCCGCCATCGCCATCACCTTCGCTAGGAGCCAGGAGGGCACAGGGCTCCCTGCTTACCTGCTGCCCTCAAAGCAGCAGCTCTGCCCGCCGATAATTAACCTGAGCAATCAGGCAGAGGGCTTGCACATTGTAATTAGCTCTGATCAGTGCAATCTCCCTTCCCAGGATGGGCTGGGGCAACAAGGCAGCAGCCGAGCACGAAAGCACAGCGGGGGGACAGTGCTATTGAGCAAAGACCCCGTGCAGCCCCTCTTCATGTGCAAATGCGGCCTTGCCCCTTCCAAACACCCCACGGCCCCATCGCTGCAGGGCTGGGGAAGCTGACACCGTCACGCGTGTGCCCGCGCCTGCTCGTGTGCCTGCTCGAACGGTTGCTCTCGGGGTCAGAATGAAACACACACACACCCACCCCTTATCTGGGGGACACTGCTGCTCCCTGATGGGCCACCCACCTCCGCCTGGGGTCCGTGGGGCTCGGCCGCCCTGCCCTTGGCCAGGGATTGTTCTGCTCTTCCTCAGCACGGTCACGGCCCCGAGATCCGGAAACAGAGTGTTCACCTGCGGAGTTATCGGCAACCGCCCATGCAAACAAACCACTTGCTCTGCAGCGTTTCTTTGATGGGTTTCCCAGCTCTCGGGGAAGGAGAAGGCTTCCTGGCTGTGACCTCGCGACGGGGTGACACCGGCTGTTACTCCTGGGGCCGCGGCGCTGACAGCTTCGTGCCCAAGTCCCTGTTTTGGAGGCAGTGAGATTTCTGGAGTGATTTTTCTTAAATGCTGAAGCGGTTAAACCACTGATGGCAGGGAGCAGGGCCGCCTGGCGCTTGGGCCACAGCGGGGATGCAAATTAGGGAAGGGGGTGTCTGCTGAGGACCCCCGAGAGCCTGGCACAGCCCTCGCTTGGACTCACAGATGCCTTTGCCAGGATGCCTGTGCGACGGGCACGGCACGGGTGCCCAGACGGGCACGGCCGCCTGCCTCACCCTGCCCCGCACAGACCTTGCGTGCCGGCTGGGCTGGGTTTGGCGCTGGGACGGGTGGCTTTGGTTGCTGCTGGGGGTTTGGATGGGGACAGAACAAACATCTGGGGGTCCCTGTGGGCTGCAGTTTAGGCTGAGGTTTGCACCACGAGCGCACGCTGCATCCCGTGTCAGGCTGTCAGCCATCTCCTAAACTTCAGAGGGAGCTTAACTGGAAGGAGGGGAGGGAGGGACGGGAAGGCAGCTCTGCTGATAAGATGCTGCTTGACAGATACAGCGTGGAAACAGATGCTACCGGCTGCAGATGTAATGAGATACATAAATACCGAGACTTGCTCAAATAAACGCCGGCATCCGCCATAAGGACGAGCTCGGGAGCTCCGAATGCCGCTAACCGCACCCAGAGCAAGCACGGAGCAGTCAGATTTGCGGGGGGAGGAGACACCCTGCCTCTGCGAGAGCATTTTATTCGGGACGGTAGCATACTAACAGAGTGCCACGGTTATTCCATGCAGCGATGCCTGCGGCCGGGGCTGTGCCCGCAGCACCCAGCAGTGACCGACCCTGCAGCCCGGGCTCCGGCGCAGGTGAAGGTGCCCATGCTCAGGGCTGGCAGCCTCCCACCAGGTCCGTTTTTTGGGGTGTTTGGGGTATTTGCCTAAAGTAACAATATGCCCCATGTGCTTTGAGAACTGCCCTTTCATCCCAGCACAGCTCGATGCAACGAGGCCCTGTTTTCATGTGCGATTTGATTTTAAACGCCTCTGGAGTATTGGAGACAGTAAAAACCTGTGTCCTGGGAGGGACCTTGCTGAGCTGGGCACAGGGACTGTGCCAAGGTGGCAGGCGGCTCCTCGGCGCGTCTTGGGGGAGCAAATAACCCAGGGACCATTTACCGCTCATAGAAATGAAGCAGTCCTGCCGGACAGCTTTCCGACCACGGCCGAGGGAACAGAACCACAACAATCCCAGCAGGTGATGCCGTCATCCCGCACAGTTTGCAGTGGTTCAGTGGGCACAGAAGGGCAGAGCCACCAGAAAACCCAAGGGCCCTGACTCCACCACAGTTGCTTCGCGGCGGTGCGGGTGTCCTCTGGGAGATGCCGGTTGTGTTGCAGGTCCCCCCAATAACACCGAGATTTCCCTGTGTTATCTTTACCCAGAGAAAACGCCTTGGCAGCAGGATGGGAGAGACCCACCGTCTTCATTGTCCTCTCCCAGGGCTATTCCTGCTGTTGCTTTGCTCCAACCTCAGCCCAACCCACCCTCCATTAAATGCCAAGGGTGTCCTTTTGATATTGATGTCCGTTGGACTGGATTTTACGTCCAGCATCCAGCAATGCAATGAGTGATTTTCTTTTTCTCCTTCCAGCCCTCTCTGATCTTTTGCCCCTCTCCTTTCAGCTTCCTCCGTCCCACAGCTTTTCTTGGAGTTTTTTTAAAATTTTTTATCAGTTTCCTGAAATGCACCTTTCCATTTACTGATTTCACCTGACATCTAAAGGAAGGCAAAGCAGGAGGCTCAGCTAATTCAAACGTGCCCTCCCAGCTCATCAAAGCAAATTCAGAGCCTTACTCGAGCTGCCGGGGCAGTGCAGCCCCTGGGCTGAGGCACCGGCCTCACAGGAGGGACACATTCATCTCTTTAGGCAGCGTTTTTTAATTTATATATACGTACACGCTACTGGTTACATCAAGTTATCAGTCTTGCCAGAGCATCTTTCTTTCCAGTCGTCTCCTGTACACACTGTGATGGTGCTTCTGGGAGCCAGCGGGGGAAGGCAACTGCTTGTGATAGGTTTAGATTTTTTTTATAATTTTCTGTTGCGGAGTCACTACTTAAAATGATCTGGAGGAAAAAGAGAAATGGGGCAGGGAGGGGAGAGGAGACAACTTGCTGGTGGCTGCAGCAGCACAGGGAGCAATGCACACCACTTCGGGGGCGTGACGATGCATCAAGCTGCAGTACTTGCCGTGCCTCAGTTTCCCCATCCTCCTTGTTCGATACCTTCGTACTGGAGAAGGACTGCCAGCCACGTTACATGTCCATCACCGTGGTGTCTGGCCCCATCCTGGAAACAGAAATTCAGAGGTGAGAGGTGAAATAAGCCCCCCCGGACAGTTAATTTCCCCTCTCTGCTCTCCTGGCCTTGCCGTAGCATCCACCATCGTACCGGTCACTCCCCACTTGAAAAAGGCAGCACAGAAGTGAGAGGCAGAAACTGCCGTCGAATGGGACTAAAGGGCGCGAGAGCACCCATGCCCATCTTGGTGGCTGCTTGGTTTTTTGGGTGGTTGATGGAGAGGGGTTCCCCTCCGAGCCCTGAACGCTGCCGGCTCACAGAGATGAAAGGAATGCATTTTGGGTTTTCTCCTCCTTCTCCTCGTCCTCTCGTACACAAAGACCAGATAATTTTACATGAACAAGGCAATTTCGTTTTTAACCACGCTGTCGCTTCGTGGCACAAAGGCAGGGCTCGGGATGGGCGTTTGCTGGTGGGAGCGTGCCTGATCCTCCCCGTGACCCCGTGTTGCGTCTCCGGGAGCAGATTTGGCCCTTCCTTGCTGGAAAGGCTCTTCCGTGGGATTCAAGGTCCCGCAGCTGATTGCAGAGCTCTTGGGCTCTTTTGGAAAGAGCAGCATTTCTTTGATACGGTTTTTCCTACTGTGACCTCTTTAGCAGCACTTCCTTAATAACAACGCTTGCCACCACAAGAGCCTTCCCTTCCCACCGCTGCTGTGGGCTGGGATGCTCCAAACCCCAGCCGAACCTTGGCTGTCGAATCCAGAGCAAAGCCAAACCGCGGCTGGTTTAAGCTGAGCAGGGCAAAAAGTGATGGAGGGCAGATTTCTTCTCTGAAGATTGCTCTAAGGTGTCTGTCATCACATTTATTGGCAACTCACTCCGAGCCATGGAAACAGGGAGGCTGCCTGCATGCTCTAATGCCGGGGGGTTTTCCTTCCCCACCATTCCCTTGCGTATCCCACTCCTTGGACCAGTAGCTCGGGCCAGTGGCAAGGGTGGAAAAGGCACCTGGAGGCTGGAGCAAGGTGCGCCCGAGCCCAGGCTGCCGGGGGAAGGTGTCTTGGGGTGCAGGGCAGGGGCAGGCAATGCCCTTCTGCATCTGCTGTGTCTCCTAACCCCGCTGCAACTTGCAGGCTGTGTACTGGAAAGATCCTGATCGCTAAAGTCACCAGCACCTTTGGGAAAGCCCAGCTTTGCGAAACTCCGGCTTCATGTTTCTGGTTTATTCCCATCCTTTATCCAGCGGATAGTTCCTGGCCTGCATGCCCTTTCGGGGCTGTGGAAGGGTCAGCAGGAAGACGGCCAAAGGGAAGGGTAAACGCCGGCGTGCCGGAGAAGGCGGCTGCGCAGCGGCAGCTCCTCCTTCGCTGCCTCTGTGCAGCTGCAAACGGGTGGGGAGAGCACTAAGTTAGCCCAGCAGCACGCTGGAGGGGTCCAGGGATGCGAGCAATGTCCCCGAGCTGTCGCTGCCGTGCAGATGCCCCAGCTGCGGGCGTTTCTACGTCTCGGGTCTTGGTCGATGGTGGTTTTGCACTTCCGGGCTGTACCTGTGACTGCCCCGGGGATGGGCTGAGCGTGTGCCCGCGTCTCAGCCACCCCCAGTTTGCTGGTGCTGGAACCAGTTTGCTGGTGCTGGAACCAGGACATTAGCACTTGGTGAGCAGGGGACTGATCTTTCTCCATCGCTGCTCATTCACCCTGGGTTGTTCCCTGCTCCAGCACCGAGGAGCTGCGCTGCTGCAAGCTGCAAACCCCAGTACTGGTTCAAACCTGTCCTCTGCATCATCCTCCTCCTTGCTTACATTGCAATCGCTATTTCAGGCAGCGCACAAACTCACTTTTCTGCTGCAGATGAGCTCGAGGCAGACGTGGCCGTGCCTTCAGATGGAGAAGGGTGTGCAAGACCTTGCAGTTGAGGCGCTGCTTCGACATGGGCAGGGCTGGCCCCGGCAGCGCAGGGTAGGGTGACGGCACCGTCGTTCCTCGCTACGGCATCAGGCTTGGCACGCCTTGTTCTGAATGATCATTTCAATGCATCCAGCCTGGGTACCCGGGCTCTGACAGGCTAATTATTTTTAAAAAGTCTTACTAGGACTGCCAGGGAGAGGGCACTCACCTTCTGGGGTTAAAACTAGAGGAGGTGAGTCCTGCGGTTAGCACGATTGGGGCAGGTTTTACGAGAGGCCAGAGAGCACGCGTGACTGATCCTGTAACCACAGCAGCTGTATTTATTGCTCTGGGTTGCGATGACATGAGGCCTGGTGAAGAGCTGCCCTTATCTGCCGACGTCAGCCTCCCTTCAAGAGAGATCCGGACTAGATTTATGTGGGAACGGTTTGCAGAAAGTCCATCCACAGCCGATTTTAATGCCTCGCATGCTGCCAGGGCTCGCAGGAGGCCCTGAGCGGGCCATGGCTTGGTCCAGCTGGGAGCAAAGCAGCCGGTGGACTTCACACGGCAAGCTCACCTTGTGTTTTCTGGAGCCAACGACCAAAAGCTGCTCCCACCCCCGTGGCAAACACCAGCACGGGGCTGCTCCTCCTACACGAAACAGGCTGCTCCCTCCCAAATATCTCATTTCTGGAACAACCAATGCTTGTTTTCTCACTAATCACCAGCTTCTCTTGCTGCTTTGGGTTGGTGGGACAGCAGCACAGGTCAGCTAAGGCAAAACAGCTGCTTTAACCCATTTCCCAGCCCCTGATGGAGCTGAGGGGGGTACGCAGCATGGGCTGGTGGCAAACACCACCAACACGTATCATTGCATCCAGGCTGGATTTCCAGAAACACAACCGTTGGGCGCTCAGTCTTGTAAGGAGGGAGCCTCGTATGTTATTCTGGTTTCTTGACGTAAAGTGATGCTTTCTTCCCCACAGCTGTGCTCTTGCTAAGACCAGGGACTCGAGGTCAGGTGGCGTCTCTGTGGGCTCTGATCTCTTGGGTTGAGCCAACACTCAGCTTGCCCTGGGAAACTTAAAGTCAAGCTTTTTAAAAGCATCATCGTACCGTCAGTAAGATATAAAAGCCATAATAAACATGACACCAAAGACCAGTTCCTACACCAGGAGTGTCTGAGGGTTGGGAGACTGTTACTGGGATGTCCTAATGTGACCCCAGCATTGAAGTGCCGATGTCAAGGACTGGCACACCAGGGTGCATCGGGAAATCCCAGAGCAGCACCACGCGCGTCGCTGGGCTCCGTAACCACCTGGTGCTCAGCCCTTGCCCAGCATCGTCCCCTAGCCCAGCCCTCCGAGGGCTCTCCCGCCCTGGCCGAGTGCTGGAGCGTTTGCTGCAATGGCTCCGGGGGAAGACAAATCCAAACCATTGCGTTACCAAAGCAAAGTCCTGCGAAGCCCATTGGGGTGGGCAAAGGGCCGCAGCCCCCGCGAGCAGCAGCCCCGTGAGCTGCCTCCGGGACATGGGAATGGCCGTCTCGGACGCCACTGCTGGGAAGAAAGTACAGACCTGGAAAAGGCCAGATATGAATATGCATGCACAGCCAAAATGCTCCCTTTGAGGAAAGTCTTCCTCCCCTATTAAGTAATTAAATAAAGCCCCAAGCTCTACTAAAATTAAAATAACAGAATCCATTTATTCTGGCAGGGCCCACTGGTGGCTGCTCTTGCCAAAAACATTTTTGTGGTTCTTGTCTTTTCAAGTGGCTCTTTTGCAATAAAACCCAGATGCCATTAGTCCAGGGAGGCCTCCAGGCAACTGTTTACGTCCATGAAAGATGCCCTTTGTAATTAATTAATCTCCCAAAAGCTGCGGTAGCACATTCCCCGTGGTTCCTGGCGTGTCCCTGCCCACCGGCCCTGGCGGCGGAGGTGCGTGCTCATTCCTGGGCGCTGAAGAAAGCTTTTGTATTGCAGCCTCACCACAAAAAGGGTTAATCTCCTCCCCAGGAAGACACAGCGGAGATTTCAACACTTATCAAAAAACAAACAGAAGTCAGGGTGCCTTCCCACTGCCCCTGCCCTGCTGCCGGTTCAGCGGCTCCTGCTCTTGCTCAGCAGCAGATTGCAGGAGGCTGTGTTACAGGGGCAGGGACCAGCTGGGGACTGAGCCGGCAGGCCACGGGGGTCCTGCTACAACCTGGGTCCTGCACCCTTTGGGGGGTTCAGGGGCTTCCAGCTGACTCAGTTGTTGCAGGGTTTCCAAAGCAGAGGGCAACAACGCAACATCCGAGAGAATTGGGCTTGGCGCACGTGACGGGAACAAGGTGGTTCCCGAGACTGCCCTGAGCAAAAGAACAGGGACAGCTGCGCCGGGCCAGAGCAAAGAGCCGCCCGGCTCAGCACCTTCTTCCAGATGGTGGCTGGTATCAGGTATCTATCTACAGAAGAGTGCGCGAAAGCTGGTGGTTTGTAGGGCTCCTTCTCCTGTTATCTCCTCGCAGCTGAGGGCAGTCGGGGCTGGGGCTCCCTATGGCTCAAGTGGCTCTGGGACTCTCGCGTTTCGTTGCCACCATGAATTTGGGCACTCTGTTTCTGAACCATTTACACTTTGGGCCTTGGCAGCATCAAGTGATGGCAAATCCCGCCCTAGAACTACTCTTCTGCTCAGCAAAGGCCATCCTCGTGCTGGTTTTGAACCCGTCCCCATCCTTAGGTCAGCAGGGATTGCCTTTGTGTCTTCACATCCTTCAGGATGCAGGAGAGCTCTCTCATACCCCTGAACTCTTTTCTTCTCCAGCCTGAATGTCTCAAATTCACAGAGTTTCGCACAAACAGAAACCTCAGCAGAGACCAGCAAAGATTTGCCTTCTCTAGGACGACGTCTTTGCTCAGCCTCTATGTAACACAGCTGCAAACAGAAGGAATTGCTTTCGGAAGGGTCAGTCCTCGCTGCCTCATTTGTAACGTAACGACTCAGCCTGGGGTTTGGTTGTTATTGGTGTTTTTAGCTGTTGTTGGCTTTTCATTGTTGCTTTTTTGATAGATGAGTTTAATTTTGCTGGCGAATTGCACAGGTTTGCAAACCAGATGTTGCTGCTGCAAGAGGGTAACAATAACGCAGGCAGGGAGCAGTTCATCACGGCACACGGGTGTCGCAGCCACGGCGAGGTCAAAGGCGAGGGGTCAGGGCGTGGGGGGGATGCGGGTCCCTGCTCCTCGGGACCCGGGGCCGCAGTTGCCATGAGAACTGCTGGTGGCACCGCGGTGAACCTTGCCAGCGCTGCAGCCACCTCCCATCCATCTCCCGTTCCCACTGGGAAGGACCCGACCGTTGGAAGGAGACCAAGCTGCCGAGAGGAAAACTCTGCTGAGAGCCTGGGAGGAGGGAGATGGGTTTGTGTAACCAAATGATGACGGTGTGAATCCCTGGTGTTTTGTAGATGCTGGCTCCTGTCCGGGGGCGATGCAAACGTGAGGGGACGGGATGTGGTGCGGCAGGCAAGGGGGGGCGAGGAGAGGAGCTGGGAGCGCCCAGGAGGAGCAAACGGCTGCTCGTACGGCTCCTGCACCTCTCCGGCTTGCCTTATTTAACCTGGAGGTGTTCAGGTTATATCCTGCAGCCAAATCCTGCAGGCCTTTAGCAAATCATACCCAACACCTGGCCCAGGAGGGCTTTGAACTCTCAAGGGGACCGTGGAGCGGGACGGACCCTGGCCTGAGCCCCAAGCCCCTTCCCGCTGCCAGCTGGGAGAGCTTCCGAAGGAGCCTGTGTGTAGGATTTCTTTGGGTGGAAGAAGGAAATCGCTGAGGTCAGGGGGCTGACACTGCACATTTTTATGTGACGTCAGCTTGCTGCCACCTTGAAAATACCAAAAGATAGAGTCTTACATCTTGGCCCTTGAAAATCCCTCGTGCCCTGCAGGAAGGGAGTGTTGTTACTCGAGAAATTCGCTGTTATTCCAGGTGATTTAAGCCAATGTGCAGGAAAGCCCAGTGTGGGCAGGGAGGGATTTAAAGGGATAGGGTATTCGGAGTGTAGAGACGTGCTCTGTTCTTACAGTGCCATTGCGACAAGCTCCGCAGAGGCCTTGAATAGGCAAAATGGATTTAGGTCTAATTCTAGGTAAACAGGCAGCCAAAGGAAGGGGGGAAACAGGAGTATGTTTAGATACTTTGCTGAATCAGAGCATTATGGGCCTCCTGACAATCCCCACAAGGCGGGAATAAAGCTGGGCTGGAGGCGTGAGGCTCAGGAGCATCCTGCCCCTGGTACCCAGGACATCCCCAGAGCTCTGCCCGCGCTCGGCTCCCCCCACCCCGCCCAGCAGCATTCAGCACTAACGTGTCCCTCTCTCCCCCTCTCTCAGAGACCTCATGCCCAGGACCCTGGAGGGGCAGATCACCATGGAGAAGACCCCCAGCTACTTCGTCACCAAGGAGGCCCCAGCCCGCATCTCCTCCATGTCCAAGGGCACAAAGCTCATCGTGGTGGTGCGCGACCCCGTGACCAGAGCCATCTCGGACTACACCCAGACGCTCTCCAAGAAGCCCGATATCCCCACCTTTGAGAGCCTGACCTTCAAAAACAGGACTACGGGCCTGATCGACACCTCGTGGAGCGCCATCCAGATTGGCATCTACGCCAAGCACCTGGAGAACTGGCTCCTCTACTTCCCCATCGGGCAGATCCTCTTCGTCAGCGGGGAGAGGCTCATCAGCGACCCCGCGGGGGAGCTGGGCCGGGTCCAGGACTTTCTGGGCCTCAAGAGGATCATCACCGACAAACACTTCTACTTCAACAAAACCAAGGGGTTCCCGTGCCTGAAGAAGGCGGAAGGCAGCAGCAAACCCCACTGCCTGGGCAAGACGAAAGGCAGGACCCACCCCGACATAGACCAGGAGGTGGTGCAGAGACTGCGGGACTTCTACCGGCCCTTCAACATGAAGTTCTACCAGATGACGGGGCAGGACTTCGGCTGGGACTGAGGCTGAAAAAAATAATTTAAGAAAAGGAAAATATAATATAATATATATTTTTTTTACATATCAGTAGAGCGGGGGGAAATACAGAAAAAAAATAATAGTTGTGCTGAAACATGCTTCGTTCCGATTCGTTTTTTTCTTTTGACATTGCTTTGTTTCCTTTCTGCTCTCAGAGATGAGGTGATGTGTCCGCCCAGAAAAGAAGGCTGTGAACAGCAGCCTGGTCCTACTGACATCACCCGCAGCTCGGCTGCGTCCTTCGATGGGCCCAAGGTTTAGCACCGTCTCTGCAAAACAAACAAAATGCAGATGCAGAATTTTTAGATGCCCTCAGGTCCACCTCCAGAAGGGACAGCGGTGCTTGGGGGAGCTCAGAGCCTTACTGGAAGGTCAGCCAGATTTTGGCTTGCAAAGGCCATTTTAGACTAGACCAGACCTCACTTTTGACAATGAAACGAAAGAGGCTTAATAACTAATTTGGCTTTCGAAACTTTACCTTAGGGGATTTTTTAATTGCATGAAACCATTGGTGAAATTATTTTCATTTATCCAATTTTTTGTTTGACTTTTGCCCCCCCCTAAATCAAACCCTTTCATCAGCCCAACTTATTTTTCATCTTATGGAAGCCAAAACCAATATTCCTTTGTTTTGTTTTGAGACAAAACAATTTTGGTAGCCAAAAGTGAAAGAAAACAAATGATTCTTTTGAGTCTATGATGAAAATTGCCAGGTAGTCAAAAGGCCCCATTCACAGGAGCTGGCTCTAAACCAGCGTTCCCGTTGCCAGCAACGCGCAGCCCTTTCGCTACGCTGACAGCAGAGCGTTTTTCCCCGGGGGGCCCATCTGAAGGGACTTGGGTGATGGGCAAGGAAGGTCCACGCTGAGATGATGCTCGTGATACACCTGTCCTGAAGGCGACCGGGGACTCGCCACCCCGCCACTCGTACGCAGGAAGCAAGTTCACAGTGTCTGGCGGATGGTATTTAAGCCATAATGAAGAATGTTGCAAGTAGGGCCAGTCTTAAAAACAGTGGAGAAAGGGTTGTTTGGGAAAAAAATGAACAAAAATCACACCCAGAAAGGGGAGAGAATGAGAAGACGATGGAAGTTCTCTTGTCCTTTCCTAAAGGAGAACCGAGGGGGAAGCAGGAACAAGAGCACTGGCTGTGCAGGGCTTTAAAAATTGTCAGGCAAAACGCATCTCCTGTTCGCAATAACCAGGAGCTTTAAATTCTTTGCTTTGATCCTTATCACCTTTTTTGGCTGGTAGAAATGTCTCAGCGACAGAAATCTATTGGTGAAGCAGGATCTTGTATTACCGCGGGCTCATTTATCTGCCGGCTCTTTATCTTCAGCTTTTTAGGAGCACCTAATTAGCGCTTGGTGCTGTATAAACACAACACAGTGATGCTGCCTCTATTGAGTCTAACTTTAAAAGGCCCGTGATGGGGTAAGACTAAGTGGGGAATCATCTGGTAATCTGGTTAGGAAGAAGCCTGGGGATCAAGCTCACTGGCTGCCTGCACACCAGCCAAGATCTTAATAAAATCACAGCAAAGCAGAGATTTCAACGAGTCCAAAGAGAATTGTATCTGAAATTACAATTTAACCCAAGAGGGAGTCATTGCCACCTTGGGCTGTCTTGCTTGACAGGTTAGGAAAACGGCTTGGTGCCTGCTCAACTTCATGGCACTGAGTTCCACTGCAGGTGCTGAGCCACATCCCCTCCCGGCTGCCCTGAGCCTCCTCCTTCCTCCCCATCCCTACACGCCTCCCTCCGTTCTCGAGGACGCACAGTCCTGGGACCTTCCTATCCCCCGAAGACACAAAGCCACGTGGTTTTGCATGCAAGGCCCATTTCCCAAGGTAACTAAAATACCTTCGTTAGCGTTGTGAGGCCCCAGGACCTTCTCCCACCATTGCTGCCCCAAAGCGTTTCCTGAGCCCAGGTTCCCGCACCCTGGCTGGTGAAGCGGTGGTGAGGGGCTGGTGGCACCAAAGCCAGGCTGTGCTCAGCAGGCTGTCCTGGCGTGGCACAGCTCAGTGCCACCCTTGCTGCCTCCACTGATACCTCCACCTCCCCACCATTCTTGTTCCATTCTAAGCCCCTTTTCAGCAATGTCCTGTGCCACACCTGGGTAAACGTTTTACACAGTTGCCTTCTGCAAACGCCTTACAGGAGAAAGGCAGATGAGGGATCACACAGAGCCCCAACAGCCCGTTCTCTCACCTGTCTCCCTTCGGCCCCTCAACGTTCATGCAAGAGCTGGCATGAGAAAATCAGAGATGGTCAAGCAGCTTTGGCTTCACGGGATCATTTTTCCCTCCCACCATCTCTGCAGCTCACTGCTGGAGCTCAGAGCTCCCAAATCAGAAGAAGTTAGAAGAGTGTTGAGCTCTTGGTAATGGTCCCCCCAAAGTGTCACTGGAGACAAGAGATGCAATCTGCTCTCTGCCCATGCAGGCCAGATCAAAGGGGAATGGGCTTAAGGTGTAGCCAAAAGGATGGGGGTTAATTATTGGGGAAACCTTTCCAACAGCAAGGCTTGTCGGGGCAGGGACAGGAGACGGCCACCATCCCTCCTGCACGGTGCTCTTCCGGCCACGTGCAAAGGCCAAGCTGGCGGTGAGCGCAAGGCATCACGCGCTCATGGGCACAACTGAACAGTGCCAGCACTACCGAGGCACAAAATCTGAGGTTTTCCATGCCGAATAGAAGATTTAAGCATGCCGTTTCTTTCATATTTCAAGGAGACTTGAGGTTGGGCTCATCTGTCCATAGCTTTGACAAGTATAAATATCACTTAAGAGTATGATTTTAAAAAAATCAATATAATTATATTGCTGTTGTCTCTCCCACGGTCACATTTAGACTAGTACAAAGCAGCTTTGTAATGCTACAGATTGGTCTTCCCATACTGAACTAGCTACAGCAATATAAAGCACCTTCATGCAAATGAGTTTCTACAACTGCCACCAAATCACCGTCATTAAATCAGTATCGCTTCGGTGTGTACGCGAGCCTGGCTGTCACACGTGCCTTTAGAAAAACTTCCCAGCACATCGAACTCTGCTACAGAGGCATACTTTCCTAAAAATGCTTGAATGTCTTCCACTCATTTCTGAGGGTCGGAATCCCTCGATGCACACCTAGTAAAAGTATACGGGCATCTGAGATTGTAATTGATTTTTTTGATCTTGGCCATCACCATTTTTGAAAATCCCTCCACGTATGAACAATAGCTTTTAAAAAGAGGTCACGCAATCAAATTGCTTTGAACTCTAATAACATTTAAGCCTCTAAACTCTTTAGGCTTATTTTAAAATCCATGAAGTTTAGATTATTTTAACCTAAGAAGAATTGGAAGTAAACTATTGAAAACTGCACCCTCCTAGGCCTATGGTATTGAGCACGTGTGTTAGGGGAGGAAAGCAAAAGTAGCTATAAATAAAAACGAAAGTGACCTAGAGAGTTTGATTTTTTTTCAAAGCAGGAAAATCAATACATTAACGATGAGAAACTAATTAGGTGCATTAAAATCCTTCTGGTTTCAATAATCAAATGTGCCATTAGGCACTGATGAAGCATAGGCTTATTTGCCACGCAACATTGAGATTTTAGAACAATAGTTTTAAAAGAAAAGAAAAGAAAAAAAACTTCCTAAAGCATCCTTGTCAACATCAAGCGCCAAATTAATCTTTCAGCAGATGGACGCATCTCCTTCAGCCCCCGATTTGCGGCACTGCATGGGTGCCCATGGTCAACAGGCCGTGGGTCTGCTGAGGGTTTGCACAGCACCATGCCCAGCCCAGCGCCACAAACGGGGCACCCGGTGCAGAGAAACCACCATGCGCTTTGGCGCAGGGCTGCTGAGCAAAAGTATTGCACTTATTCTGCAAAAAAATGAGGGTTTGTTTTACTGAGGGTGACGTGCTTTGGCATGGGCTTGCAGAGCCCAACTCAGAAAGGCAGTTGAACATGAGACCTCCCTGCAGCCCGCTGCAGCGGCAGCTTTCAGCCAAGCCCGAGCTGTGGGAAGGCTCTTTGCACCCTGCTTCAACTGGCCACACCTGGAAAATTTCGGAGAAATGGTTTTTTCTTTACCGGTGCAGTTTGGCGAGACAGAAACCGGCCCCTCTGCTGCTGCGACCTGCATCGCTGCGATTTCTGCAAGGGCGAGGACCAGGCTGCTGCGTCCGCTGATTTTGTGCCGTGGGGAATTTAATCAACTCCTAGGGAAATGCACTCCATAATTTACACAGTTAAAAGGAATATAAACACCAGTGTGCCACGGAGATCCGTGTACAAGACCCCTGTACGTGGTATCTGGGGTGGCCTTTGGGGCACAGCACTAAGAAGTTAAATTTCCAGCAACGATTTGGCCATGCCTACCCCGCACCGAGTTATTTTGAATATCGCTGATCTTCGCCTCCTCGGTTCTCCTGCATACACAATGTTAGGTCTCCAGCTAACGGGGTGGGGGAATTGCCCACTTTCTTACCCATTAAAAACATTCTTGTTCGTATAGAATGGCTTCTGGGTTTTCTCTCCTCCCTCCCCTTTGCTTGGTGATACTGTCGTCCTGCTCCCTTTGGTGCTATTTCAGTATCAAACAGACTGATTTTAATTTAATTTAATTTAAGAATGAAAAAGCACACATTTAATAAAGTTTACGGGTACTGAGAGGCTGTGCTCTCTTTTTGCTGGCGGCAGCGACCTGGAAAAAGCGGGCAGGTTTATGAAAAGAGGGGAAAACACAGAATTACCCGCTTGGGTCTGAGTCTCCTAAACCTAACGCGCTGCACGGCAGCCGGGGGGGGGCTGTGAACTGCCCAGTGGCATCGCTGCCATCGTTCCCACGACCTCTTCTCTCCCACTTCGTGTTTTTCCAGCAAGCTTAACGGCACACTCCTTTCTTTAGATTGCAAAAAAAACCTTGAGAAGTCAGGTCCTCACGGCTCCCCCTGCCCTTCACCCCTCTGCCCTCACTGGCCCCGCCAGGTCCACAAGCGTTTCGCCGCCGCATTTGATGAATCCCTGCTTTCGCCCGGCCGGGCAGGAGAGGAGCGGACCCAACTCACCGCACAGTGCGTGAAACCCGACATGGAAGCAATTCACCAAGAAATATATACAGCGGAGCAGCCCCTGTATATCAGGTTTTCTGTGTGGTCAAGTAAAGTGATATTGTATTTACTTTTTTAGATGTATAAACAGATTAAGTCCCAGGGAAAATATGCTCCCAAACTTCATAATGTTTTATTAAACCACTGAAGTTTAATATAATCTTTTGGCTTCCACAGAAAAATTTTCCATTTCTTTTCTGAGCACCTTTGATTTTATTTTCTTTTAATTACTGTTATCCGGAGTTAACAATGTGGGTTTTGCACTCCACCCAGCGAGCACTATCCAGATTAGAAGTCGGGAATTTTGCTGAAATACAGAAATATCTATGTGGTGGTAAGAAGTCAACGATGCCTGGGTGGGAAACTCTGGAGAAGCCAATGCGCAGAATGAATTCCCCTCCGCCAGGCAATAACAAGGCTGCATTCCTCAATTCATAGCATTTATTACCCAAGACACTGGCCAGCCATGGCTTTTGAAAAAAATTATACCTCCTTCATCTTACGCCTGTCCACACCGCTGCTCGGGGGCCGGCGCGCTGCTCAAGCTCGCTCCATCCCGGAGGCAGCACAGCTCATTGCTCCCCGGGGAAAAGCTCTCATTAATTCAGGTCCGACGCTGCCCTCAGGCTCAGCACCGCACCGTGTGAACACAGCCTTGGATGCATTGTCTACCGGGGTGTGAAGTGGGTAGTGAAGGCCAGCACCGTGCTGAGCCCCGAGCACGCTGCTCGGTCTCGGATCTTCCAAATCTGATGTCCGAGAAACGCCCTGCGGACAGCCCGGCTCACGGCAACAGCTGCTGGGAGCCAAGCAGAGCTCTTCAAGAAAGACTCAGCACCTGCATTTCAGCATGATTAAATAGGAATAATAATGGTAATAATCATCTCACGGTTCTTAAGACAACTGGGTCATTTCTGGAGGCCAAATTCTCCAGTGACCTACCCAAGGTCATCAGCGCAGCAGAGGAACTTCAAACACAGCGTATCAGCCACAGGTATGTCTCCCTTGCCAAACCTCTTTGCTATTTCCTCTCCTGCAACTCAGAACAGTCCTGGTCACGGAGGGTCCTCCTTCACGACGCACCAGCATCTGGCCTCTCCGAGTTCCTCCATTAATGCTGAGGCAATGGTGATGTTGCAGACAGGATTAGACCTGCTCGGCCGCAGTTTCTCCAGCTCATTTCTTTTGTTCTTTCACCAACAGCTGTGATTTAGGGCATGAGAGCAACATCTAAAGGAAACGACTGAGAGGTATTGGCTGGGGAGCACTTACCTTCCCTTGTACAGGGCTTATGGAACAGAATCAATACATTTTCTATACTGCTCGCTGCCGGAGACCCTCCGTGGCTGGGCACAGAAGAGATGGCAACGGAGTGAAACAATTCTCCTGAGAAGGACAAGTTTAAGAACACAGCAGAAAGCGGCCAAATGCATCCTATCGACAGGGCAAACGCAGTCACGAATCTAATTACCTGCCCCTCCACAGGCCTGCAGCTGCACGCTGCCTCGTCTGCAGCTCACCAGGGCTTTGCTGGTACAAAACAGCCCCAGCGGCTTCCCAGGACCCACGGCTTCGGGGCGTGCAGAAGGGTTTGTGCTTTGACCACAGGGTCCCCCCGCGATCAGGGCAGGATCCAGCAAGGCGCAGGGCTGGGCAGGGCTGGTGGAGGGAGAGCAGAGCACCCAGCCGCGGCCCGCCAAGCACATCATCGGTTCAGCAGTGTCACAGGATCTGCTGGACTGCCGGGAGCCACTTCCTACTTGTTTTTTTAATCAGCTCTTCTGACCGAAAGAGCACGTCTGCTAAGCTCAGACGGGGTCTGCTGTCCAAAGCGCAGCCACAGTCCAAGGACCCCAGCTCAGGGGCACATCCCATCCCACAGACACGTCTCCGGCCCCCTGCCATGGGAATTATAAAGGTATAACCAACGGCATCACTACGCCACGATTTAAAAAACAACCTCACTGTGGTTCTCTGTAACTCAAACCCGGTATTGGCCGGAGACCAAACTCCTCAGTTTTCCACAATGAGAAGATTCAAGGTTAAATAAAGATATTATTTGTATGGCTACCCATGTGAGTTGCTGGCAGGGCTGTGGCTCAGGACGCAGCCAGCTCTGTCTGTATAAATTGGATATTGCCCCTGTATGTCTTGGCAAGTAAGAGGTGCGATAGGAGCTCTCCCCGGTCTGCAGTTACCCCGGCCGGCACAAGCCGTGCCATGAGGAGCAGACACCTATGTAAGAGGCATCTGGAAGATGCTGCTGGTGTAGTAATGGACGGCGAGTGTACATGATCACATCTGCCATCGGGATCAAATCTGGGGTCTCGCTGCCTCAGAAAACCTTATTAATGGAAGAGCTGACCGGTCTCCAGCTGCAGCCCAGCCCTGGCTGCAGAACCCCGACCCCTGCGTGGCCAGATCCCGGGGGCAGATCCCACCTCGGTCAAACAGAAGCTGCGGCTCATTTTCCAGGCAGCATGGGAATGTCCATCCGAAGATGGAGTCTCACGTTTCAACCGCCTAAACCTCTCTCAGACATGATGTGTCCCGGAACCAGAGGGCTCGCGGGGAGAGCACAAGGCTAACGCTGCACGTTGGACCCTCGGCACCGGCGCTCCGGGGGGGAATGCCGCAGAGGAACCTGCCCGGACACAACTGCTGTCCGGCCACCCAAACTGGCCCCGGGAATTTGTCCTGGTTTGACACGCCGTATATTACCAGCTTTACTAGAGAAAATTGTCATATGCTTCTACTTTCTGAGGAGCTGAGCTGTCCTTTAGATAGCAGCTGCCAGCATAAATATACACGAGGAACAGGTTTTTAGTTCCTGAAAGATGTCTAAAAATTGTAAACAATTCTCAAGTCATATGGGAATAAACAGTCAGAATTTCAATATTGTTTATAGTCTAAAAAAACAACAGTCATTCGAGTTCAGTCAAGCCAAGCATTTTGGATAGACAATTTTTAAACATTTGGTTTCAATTCTCTCAAACCTTCAGCAAAGAAGCCCCGTTTACGCTATACTTAGCTTACAATTCAAAATGAAAAGTATTATGGACTAGAAAAATGGATGTTTCTATTTCAAAAAAGAAAGGGTCTCAAATATTGGACCGTCCCGGAAGATCCTTTCAGAAAAAGAAAAAAACACTCGGTCAAGAAGGTTATCCTGGCTCATCTTCTCCCGCTTACAGTTTCTGTCTTCTTGAATTAGTTGTTTGTTTTGCTTAACAAACAAGAATGCTCTATCACCACAATAAGTTTCCTGACGAGTGCTGTTTGTGAGCCCCAGAGCAGAAACGCTCTCCCTTGGCCCAGTCCGCGCCCTGTCGGCATGCACCACAGCCTTCCTCCCTGGCACCGGCCCCCGCTCCCCGCGCAGACGCTTTGCAACTGGGCAGAGTGGAAACCAGAGTTCTTTAATTTCCTCTTTGCATTAGAGCTCATTAGGAAAAATCCAGAGGCCCCTCACTGAGCAAACGTCTGCATTTGCATGTCTTCTGCGGATGTTTAAATGATATTTTCCTGTAGGGATTTTTTTTTTTCTTGTGTCTTTCCTGCAGCACTGACACCGGACTCCTCCTCTGCTCACAATTAATTCCTGAAATCACTTTTTTTCACTTCTGTCACCATCTCTCAGCTGGATGGCTCGCAGGAACATAATTTGCTAGTTCTGTTCTTAGGAAATGATCTGTTTAAACTATTTGTTGGTATTAGTGATTACTCAGTCAAGTCACGTGGCTTGATATCAAGCCCATTCCCAGGCTGGGTAACACATCTCTCAGGAAGAAAGAAGTTGAAAATAGATACTAACAAACTTCCCTGGGTGCATTTTAGATGCATAACTGCCCCTCCTGACACGCATCAGGTCTGTGGCACGCGCTCACTTCTTGAACCGATATTTATTGTTAACACTTTGCAATCACCAAATCCCACTTCGTGATTGCATTCATGAAAATATTTGCAGACCCGGGCTTGTTAGAATCTTGTCGTCGTCTCTGTGACCATTCCTAAGTACAGCCACCAAAGGCCGGGGTAAATAATGCAAAGTAAGACCAGGAATAGGAATAGCACCAGTAAGGAACGCAAACACCAAACGCTGCAGCATCCAGGCAGAGGTTCGCAACTGTTTGCCTCAAATCCACTCATGAAATCCACGGCTGCGTTCGCCTGGTGGCTGAGGCTCGCTGTTACCGATGGTTTCACGAGAGAAGAATTCAGAGACCATTACCAAAAACTGAAGCCAAGTTTTGTATGAGCCTATCCCTGGCATCAAATCCTTGCCCTCCAAAGGCACAAAGAAGGAATTCTGCACTTCCTGAATGTCCCAAAAGGCAACAAAATTGGGCACCGGCAGTGCTGCAAACCGCCCCGCAGGCAGCAAGGGAGCCCTGCGCCAAGGCAGCCCTGCGCCAAGGCAGCCCCGGCCCTGCCCGACCAAGGAAGGTTCAATCAACACTTTTATCACCAGATCAGCCTTTGGATGAGAAAATAACAGTTCTCCAAGCTTGTGGCTCCTATTAAGGTACTTGATTTCCAACACAGAACAAGTGGGAACTAAATCATTTTCCGGTGCTGTGTACGGGGTAAATATGGCCCAAAACGCCCAGTTATGGCAAAGGGGCTCTGTGGCTCAGGAAGCCAACCCGTCTGTCCTCAACCGTGATGGCCAACTCTGTTACCCTAAACATGCTCCGGATCTGTAGCCTGCCTTGGCCTTTTCCTTCCTCTCCCGCGCGCTCTGTTTTCCCCTTTGCTTCCCAGCAGTACCCTGCTTCCCTGGCGGAGCACGGGCTATCACGAAGGTTTCTGCTTGTCTTCATCCCACCACGGCCCTCAGTAGCCTGTACAGACACCGGAAAAAACCACCGCAAACAAGCTGTTAGACTGCGCAGCCCTTTAGCGACGCTGGCTGTTTCCAGACATGCTGCTCACGGGGAGAGCCGGACCGCAGACTCCCATCCCTTGCGAAGCTGTCCACTGCCTGAGACCATCCGCGATGCAGATGGGAAAGCAAATTAATTGGCAGTCTGTGAGGCGTCACTGATGAACAGCAAGGGAGGCCAATTCCCCCTTGCCTGGATTCGTTTCCTTCTCCCAGGAGTATTTGGGCTCATCTTCCTTTATCTACTAGCCGCAGTTTTAGATTCTTAGGGGAGGATGCAGGAGAAGCAGGAGAAGAGAGAAGGACAAGCTCCCTGAATCCGTAGTTCCCAGCCTGTTCTGCCCTGGGGCAGTGGCACTGAGGCTGAACACAGTGCCAAACAGAACAGCCTACTACTTGTTCTCCTACAAAGGCCCTCAGGGTCTCACAGGCAACACACAGCTCCAGAAAACAGTTGCTGTCCTCTGATTCAGATTTCCTAGGCAGACCCGGGCGTGCATTTGTGCACATGTAGGGGTGTTCGTGCCGGAGACTGGAGCATTTTGAGCTTTGGCAAGCCCTCCGCGCACATCAGAGAGTTACTGCTCTGAAATACAGGGGAGGCAACACAAAAAGACTCCCAGATGTTGCACTTGACTGTCTATCAGGCTCTTTGCTACCTGTGTGGCCCTGGCAGAGCACCGGGGCTTCTTGGACGCGAGCTCCCGGGCTCCTGCTGGATCTATCCCGAGATAGGGAGCTGGCTGGTGGTCAGAGAGGAGAAGCCAAGCTCCAGCTATTCCCTCCCTCCACTCCCAACCCGTGGGCTATGCTCCAGTATCTCTGCTGGGAGAAGGAAAGAAGTTTCTTATTAATCAAATTAAATAAAGATTGAAGGGATGGAAGGGAAGGTTCAAGGGAGTTGCAGGTGGGGAGACACCGAGGAGCTGGAGTGCAGCAGCTGTTTCTATAAGGCTCGCTCTTGCAGAAGTGTTATTTGTCCTTCACACACCTTCTCTGCTCCATCCCCACCTTGGCCTTGGAGAAATGCAGCTTTTCCACTCCGTCCTTCCTCCCAGCCCGTCTCCCCCCATGCACACCCACAGCGTCTCTGGGCACTGGCACGCACCAGCCATCACGCTCAGCGTATTGCTTGCTCAGAGCTGCCCGCACACACTGCTCAGTTAAGAAAAATGAATAATTCTGTCAGATATGAGTTCAGGGGATTTCCATGTTCAGCCCTTGGCTAGCATCCTGTCCTGTACCAACCACCCGAACACAAAATTAAGCAAACGAATGAGCTTCAGAGCATAAGAATTATTCTCTGCCTTTGTAATCCCAGTTCCAATTTACCGGCATAAAAACTATCAGTTTCTTTTGGCTACTCCCTGTTGGAAACTCCTTTTCCAAGCTCGCCTTCCTTTCCAGCATCACCACATCTATCTCCAACCAGAAATGACACCAAGAGCTCCTCCAACCATCCATACACTGAGAGTGTAGCTCCATCCTCAGGCTTAGATTTAGGCACTTTGCACCGTGGTCAATTGGAAACAGAGACATTCAATCATCCTCCTTTTCTTTTTACACTACATCCCACAAGCACTGAAACGCAGCCAAGTTTGGGAGGTATTGGTAGTTTGGTGGACAGCTGATCTTTGTGAAGCGATATGCAAGCCAGCTCGGGAGGATAATATATTCCAAGGCAACTGAAGCCTATTTCTGTTTTTACATCAGATTCTCTGCTACCTTTTGGCAGAAGTCTCTCTGAACGTACGGTCTTGTTTGAATATTCCTGCACTTGGCATTCTTGTGCTCAGGTTAGGTGCTGCACAACTCCTCCAAGTCTGCAAGAGTTTGTATTTCTGCATCAGCTCACAGCAAGCACAGCAAGGTCCTGCTCACTTCTGGCCCCACTCTCCATGCTGTCAAGTGAGAGTCGAGCTACAGCCCTTGCAGGGTCCAGGCAGCCCTTTAGCAGTCACTGCAGCAGGTTCAGGCTGAAAGGTTCAGCGTCCAAAGAGCCCCAGGAGACTGTGGATGGAGCTGGCTGGGACTCGGAAGGCAGGAGGAACCTCTCCTCCCAGGACCCTGCACGGCATTTCCATGTTGAGTCAGTTGTAATGGGAAATGACAGCTGAGGAAAGCTGCTATTGATGGCCCTCAAAACAGTTCATTACTCGCCTCCTTATTCCAGCCCCTCGATGAGATTCACCCTGGCTTGAGTCCAAGCCCAGCAACCAAAGCGGCTGGAGAACCCACCCCAGCCCCAGTGGCCAGTGCTGTACCGGGGCAGGGGTTTTCCAGCTGTGCATCGCAGCCGCCCGGGGGTCACAGCCACAGGCTGTGTCCTGACCCGCTGCAGAGCCGAGGCCCGTCCCCAGCTCTCCTTCCCTTCAGCTGATTCTGTGTTTCAGGTGAGACACCAACAGTCGCCAAGGCCCCATTTGTGCATCTCTCTGGGTTTCTTTGGTATTTGAGCACCTCCCAAAATCATTCCAGATGTGTACACATTTGGGGACACACACACAGAGCAGGCACAACATTTACCACCCTACTGTTTATCTGTATCCAGCCCCTTTTGCCCCTCCAGGACACACAATGATTATTTGCTACAGGAGTACCATACGACTTCAAACGCTAAATGCCTTCTCCAAGCCCAGGGGCTCCTAGACATCCCCTCTTTTCTCAACTTTGCCAGCTCTAAAAGACTTCTCATCGCTAGCTAGCAGTGGTTTTCACCACCACTGGCGTGGCTTCCTGCGCAACACATCCGGAATTTAGGTTGGATCCTGTCTGTAAGGTCCTGGGCAGTTCCACACCTTGAGATGTAGGCTGAAAACCTGGAGGAGGATTCAGAGAAGACCCACAAGAATGGTTGAAGCCCTGGAAAGCCTAGGAAATCCTGCCATGGGTGAAGGAGCCAAGCAAAATCTATCTGGCTTAACAGTAACCTTTTCTCGGTCTGTAAGAGAAGAAATCCAAGACCTACAATGATCTGAGCTTGGACTAGAGCCTTTGGTCACCCATTTAGGTGCCTAGGTTTGATCATCTAAGTCTGGATTTAATTGTCCTCTGTTGCAGTTTGGCCAGCTGTGCTATGGAGTATGAATTAATTCTTCCATTTCTACCTCACACTTCTGAGACTTAATGGATGTAAATGATTTTATTCTGCTAAAACACACCACGGCAGCACCAGGAAAATAATTCCTACCCGTGGGCCCTAAGACTGCAAGACAGGCAGTCTAATAAACTCTTGCCTCTAAAACTCTGACTGTGGCATCGTTTTACAAAGAAGGGATTCCTGCATGGGATACCTAAAGGTAGACATTTCAATGAGGATAACTTGGATAATGAGACAGCGGCAGCGGGCCAGGGCCAGCCGCTGGTGCCTTTCCTCCCAGAGTCCCATGATGGTGCTACAGCTGCGACCCACGGGGATGGACAGAATTCCTTCATCATAATCTAACCCTTCTGGGCTCGTCCATCTGCTGGGACAAGCCCTTCCCTCCTCCCCTTTGCACTCATTGAAAATGCTGTCCAGGATTGCACTCACCAAAGCTTTGGAGCTGAGGTCTGGTCCATGCCATGGATCACTAACAGGGTGCTCTCTGCAGGAACACACGTGCTCCATCAACTGTCAAAGCCAAGGCGATGACCTGAGAAGGATGTATCAAATGAGTTTCATTAGCCTCCTAAAGCCAAGTACCAAAACCTTCCAGGCACCAACCTGAGAAGAACCAGAAGCATTTAAAGGCACCTTGGGATAACAGTCACAAGGCAGCACCAATTCACTTCCCAGGTCTCTGGGAAACCAACAAAGCTTCTTCTTGTGTTTGGTTGTGCAACAAGACAAACCCAACACTTCTGGCAAAGAGGAACACTGTCTCCCATCACGGGGAGAGAAGAAGGAGTCCAAAGCAATCATCACTAGTATATTAGGCCAAATACTGTCTCACCGTTTTCATGCCTGCATGTATGTATCTCCTACCCATCCTCCCTTTAGCTTTATGAAGCTACGGACCTACAGTAACTGGATTTTAGCCGTCACTCTGTAGTGCTATCGCAGTAGGAACCTTCATGCCCAGAGGTGCTCAGTGTTCAACTGCTCCATAGGAGCACGATACGGTGCAGCTGGAATCTTCAGAGGGGCTGGCGGACCATGAGCTGCTGCTACTGACTCTGAAGAGGAAGGACCAGGGGATCTGTCTCCCTGGAATGATTTCCATTTCCACAGCAAGCTTTCCAAAACATTAGCAGCCACAGCCTAAGAAGCAAAATGCCTATTTGTGGGTAATAAACCCAGACAGATGCCTCCAGCACACAAAAAGCCAGTGCCTCCAAGACAAGAGGCTCTAAATCAATAATCAACAAATCCTAGAGCTGAATGCAGGGTTGCTATTTGCATCATAAATAAAATAGGAGGCTTTTATTTACTCATTCTGGGGGCAGAGCACATAACAGAGCTGCTCCTCAGACCTCCTGCGGCAAAGTTCGTCATTACTTTAGCACAACCATTTGGTTCCCACCAGCTGTTTGCTCCTGCGCTGCTCCTCAGGAGAAGCACAGCTCACCAGTCAGAAGGGAAAACAAACACAAGGTCTCCATCACCGTGGAGTGTTCAGTGCTCCGCTGAGCTCTATTAGCGCGGCACTGGCAAGGTGGGGAGGACACAGAGTCAGTGCCCAGGAGCACAGCTGAGCCGCAACTGTCCCGCTAGCCAGGGAGGTGGAGGTTGGAGGCTCCATCACACCGGGAAGGTCTTCAGATCCACCAACAGACAGTCACGTTTGTCAACTCACCTGGGGGTAAACCATTCTCCTCTCATGGTTGCATGGGAGCAGCTGCACAAGAAACATGTAGGTCCTCCTCTCTACCGAAGCTAAGGATACCATTNACACAGCTGAGCCGCACTGTCCCGCTAGCCAGGGAGGCGGAGGTTGGAGGCTCCATCACACCAGGAAGGTCTTCAGATCCACCAACAGACAGTCACATTTGTCAACTCACCTGGTGGTAAACCATTCTCCTCTCATGGTTGCATGGGAGCAGCTGCACAAGAAACATGTAGGTCCTCCTCTCTACCGAAGCTAAGGATACCATTTTCCATCAGGAAGCCGTTGCAGTTTGAGGAGAAGANGCACAGCTGAGCCGCAACTGTCCCGCTAGCCAGGGAGGTGGAGGTTGGAGGCTCCATCACACCGGGAAGGTCTTCAGATCCACCAACAGACAGTCACGTTTGTCAACTCACCTGGGGGTAAACCATTCTCCTCTCATGGTTGCATGGGAGCAGCTGCACAAGAAACATGTAGGTCCTCCTCTCTACCGAAGCTAAGGATACCATTTTCCATCAGGAAGCCGTTGCAGTTTGAGGAGAAGACCATGCTCTGGGCAGCATTTTGAGGAGGAACAGCGCAAGGAAAAATTAGGGTTTTTGATCAAGAAAAATAGTCCTACAGTGGTGGAGAAAGGCCAGTCAGTGGCCCAAAACTCCATGAAATGTTTCAAGAAATAGAAAAACTCTCTCAAAAAATATCAAACTGGAAAATTTCAGTTTCACAAGATGCGTTCTATAGAAAACACCTGCTCAATACCTCCCTTCTCCCCACAAATTTCATTTGCGAATGCAGTGAACCATCAGCTGTTCTTTCTCTGAAGTGAACAGCAAATCCTCTATCCACTGTCACTCCTTGGGATCAAATCTGCTCATGGACAAGCAACTAGAGTGAAACTGCACCAGCCTCGCAAACAGGGGCAGGAGCTCACGCGCTGATAACCAGAGTTCAGGGTGTCATTCAACAAAAGCCAATCCAGAAAGAAGAACAGAAGAGAAAAGTTCCCATTTCTTTCCCTAAATAGCCACAAAAAAAGGGCAAACAGCGCCATTTCCAAGGAGAAAAGCCACCTTTTCAGCCAGAAAATATATCCCTGGAGATTCAGCGAGATGGAGTCCGGCTTGGTTTTATTTAGTTATGTATCAAGTGTTACTGATCCGTTTGCTTCAAGCAAACCAGCGAGCGGTGAAACCTTTTCTGCTCTTTATGTCCTGAAAATTGTGGTTTTCCCTCTTTGGGTTTGGGGATGACAACGGCCAGAGCTCACGGAGGCTCAGAGCACGCACACGCACCCTGACCCCAGCCATCAGCCGTAACGGCATCCGGAGCCTGCAGCTCTCTTTTGGCTTACTAATAAAACACAACCAGGACCGGGAGGTCCCATCCCTGGACACCACGGTGGCTCCATGTCTTGCTGGTGGCACAGGAGGCCAACGTGTGGGCAAGAGAAAGTGCAGTGTAGAGCCAGGAACTGATTTCAAGCCTTGCATTCAAAATGCAAGGTCGCCTTTCCCCATAAGCCACTGTCCTGCAACCCCACATGCGTCTTTGGTGACAGGAGGTGGCCAGTCCTGAGCAGATGCAACACAACATTGCGTNCTGGTGGCACAGGAGGCCAACATGTGGGCAAGAGAAAGTGCAGTGTAGAGCCAGGAACTGATTTCAAGCCTTGCATTCAAAATGCAAGGTCGCCTTTCCCCATAAGCCACTGTCCTGCAACCCCACATGCGTCTTTGGTGACAGGAGGTGGCCAGTCCTGAGCAGATGCAACACAACATTGCGTGGAAGCCCAAACCAGACCCTTTAGGAACAATTTCTCTCCAAATGAGATTGTTACCTAATCCCATCGCTAACCCAGCTGTATGTTCACACAAGTATTTTATTTGCTGTCTGATAGTCAAAATGCATTTCTGTGCTTGAATGGTTCATTGCAGGATTTGTGTTTCTAACACAGCTGCGAGAAGACCATGGCTTTGTGCACTGACCGCACTGAGATGGTCTCTTCTCCTGCCCTTGCACAGGGGGTAGGTACCTTGGTGCACAGGATCCCAGTGAAAAAGGTCCATTGCCAGCCTCAGATTTGGTGCTAGGATTTATACCTCTTTTCTACAGGAATGCGAGCTGCTCCAGCACTCATCGGGCTGGCACCAAACCGCTAATACTGTTCAAAATTAGGGCTGGTAGAAAAATGTGTCATAAAATTTATTTTGAAAAGGAAAAGTAATTTTTAGGGTTTTTTTTTTTAAAGAAAGTTATTTCCTCTTCCCACACCGCCACCACTCAATCCTCCCCCACCCTACCGAAATCATGTCTCATCTTGCAGAGGAAATTTCGATTTTTCATCAGAAAAAAAAGCCAAACAATCCTAAGTGAATTATTTTGGCATGAAGTCGATATCTTTCAGCTCCAACATATTGCCACAACACCTCCAGCATTAAGTACCCCAACCAGGGAACAGCAGCAGGAGCACAGCTGTCATGAGGACAGGCGGCAGCACAGCCAAAGCAAACTGGTTTGGTTTTCCAGTAAAACGTGCCACTTTCCAGCTCAAAAAAAGGTTAGCTTACCTTCTTGTACATGCACATTAGTGTACAGCTTCTTGCTACAGAAGCAGGGCAGGTTTCCTGCAGGACTCAGTGGGTTTATTGCCAGGGATGAGTAGATAATTCCGCATGGCGTTGTTACGACAAGATGCAAGGGATGGGGTTCTGCCGCCGCCACTGCATCTCTTAGACCTGCCTTCACCCCCGCGTACCTCGGCACAGCGCCCACTGACTGACAGGGGCGTCCCGTAGGGAAAGCAGCATGTAACCATACATTAAAACCCATACCCACATGGGCAGCACAGCACAAGTGAGAGCTGCTCAGGCAGGAGGAATGCTGGCCTGAACTCCTCTGGGATGCAAGACTTTGCAGCTTTATCAGTTGCCATTGTTAACACAGCTGGGGTTTGTGCAGCTCTTGAGAAAAATCAAGAAAACAGCAAGATTTCACCCGGTGGCACTACCTGTGTCATGGATGGCACACAGGTGATGCATTTCAACCCAAAAGATTAAAGTGTTGCAGTCCTATAAAGCACTATAAAGAAGCTCCGATAATGGGAAATGTCAGGAAACTTAATAACAACAGAGATTAGCGCCNCTGGGATGCAAGACTTTGCAGCTTTATCAGTTGCCATTGTTAACACAGCTGGGGTTTGTGCAGCTCTTGAGAAAAATCAAGAAAACAGCAAGATTTCACCCGGTGGCACTACCTGTGTCATGGATGGCACACAGGTGATGCATTTCAACCCAAAAGATTAAAGTGTTGCAGTCCTATAAAGCACTATAAAGAAGCTCCGATAATGGGAAATGTCAGGAAACTTAATAACAACAGAGATTAGCGCCCTGCCTATAGCACACTGTTGCTGCATTCAGCCAGCTTTTTATATGTAATGTCGACAGCTAAACACAAGCTGCGAACAGTTTCCTATCTTCTCTAGCCTGGGGTTTCCAGTAACTTGACTGACTTCCCCAGAGCTGTTTCGGATTTACACTGGCTCTGCTGAAGTCAGAATTGAGCAGCCAGAGCAGACCGAGGGAAGCCGGTCCCAGCGCTCCGAAACCAGAGGAGCCGTGTTGCTTTACACAACGGGAGGATGGAGGAACTGCGCTTTGGATCTCTCCCTTTCCTTGGCAGAAACCTGCGTCCCTCTTCCAGCTCCAGTAGAGCTGTGCTGATTTACGGAGGTGGAGGATCAGGTCCTCCGCTCGTAACTCCGTGGGATGATGGAGACAGTGCTGATAGCAGAGGCCTGTCCAGTTTCTAATCCCAGTAAGAATTAACTGCCCAGTTTAAGCCAGAGCAATGCAAGGGGGGCGTTCCAAACTGGATGGAAGGTGAGCACGCCTCAGGCCAGAAGGTCAGACAAGGAGCATCACCTGCTAACAGACCCCCACCAGCCCCCCAGTCCCCACTAACCCGCTCTTAACGCTGGTCTGGGAAAGCAGAGGTGGTTAGCACATCACTGGCTGCATCACTGCCTCTTCCACTCACCTTCCCACCGCCGCTCCGCATCCCTGCCCTCGGCTCCGGAGCCCAGCTTTCCCCATCAGGCGTGGCATTCCCAAAGGCTCATCAGGGCATTCCTTAAATCTCTGCTGACAGACAGGGTTTTGACAGGAACGTCCCCTTAAAATCCTCCTTGGTTTCCAAATAGTCTTCTATGGTGTTTAGGTCTGCTCTTTTGCATACGGTATCTCTAAAAATAACAAAGAAATGAAAGAAATCCCCTCCTCGAACTTTTCAAACCAAAAAAATACATGACGTGATTAATTATTCTGAAAAAGGCTGTTTATAGCTTGGACTCCATAAAACAGAACGCCTGATTTAATACACTACCCAAGAATGTGCTGGTTTTCATTTCAGCACAATCAAGACCTAAATCTGTGTCTCCCTCTCCCTCATCTGAGCTGGAAACGGTTTTATATTCCTTCTTGCTTTAAATTACACACATCAAGTTTATAATGGGACACGGTCTATTTTGTTGCCAAAACCTGCTCTGTAAGATCATCTATTAAACTGTATTTATTTTTTATGACAAACAAGAAAAATGACAAAACAGCTACCGAGCGTCTGCTAACGAGGACCAAATGCCTCCCCAGGCACCGTTCCTATTACAGCTCCGCACAGGAGCTGAGTTAACGTCCTCCCACCCGCCAGCGATGGCCGAAGGAAGACACGGGGCTTTATAAAACCCGCCAGCAGCCCCCAGGGGATTACGGCTCTTGCTGCCTGCGCTTGGGTATGAGAATTGGGGTCAGGAGTCGTATCCTGGTGGGACGCAAGCAAGGAGACTCAGCCCTGGTAGAGGGGGAGAAACGCTGTTTGAAATAAGGCGACGGGAGAGACCCCGACTGGTGTTCAGCCCCTTGCCTGGGATCAGGGTGTGGGAAAGCAAGACTGGTGGGAGATTAGTTAAACCTGAGGCTTTGGAGCTGGCAGGTGGGCAGCTGTAAGTGGTGCAGGCTCCCCAGCCGGTCCGGTCCTCTCCCAGCTCCTGGGGATGAGACTCCCGGGGTCTCAAGGCGGCTGTAGGGACCCTCAGCTGGAGCAAGCCATGGCTTTGAGTCCTGATTCTGCCCCCCAAGAAAGGCTGGCCTGAAAAATTACCTTGAGGAGCCCGCTGAGCTTGCCAGACAAGCACTGGGCATGGGAAGATGTCTTTCATTCCCTGGGGCTTCACCAGACCCCTCAAACTGTTTCAGTGGCACAGACTTTAGGAAACACCTTCTGCTACCTAACAAGTCCACCCAGGCTGGGTGAAATCAAGCCGTGGCCCGTACGCCCTCGGGCTCACCGCCTCCCCTCCGCCAGCAGCACCACCCCAGTGCAGCCCAGGAATGTGACACCGGTGGGAGCCCACCCCAGCGAGGAGGGTGGTGCACAGGGCTCTGGGACAACACTTCAAAATTTCAGGATTTGGGGCTTTGTCAAAATTCTGAAGATTTTCACGGGGGCTACCAGAGCAACAAGCAATGCAGGACGGGGAAGACCTTCTCGGGGGTT
>VZSC01002555.1:0-30216 GCA_013398225.1 Steatornis caripensis
CATCCCATCAGGGCCCATGGACTTGTGGGTGTGGTCTTTGACCCAATCCTCCTCGACAACAGGGAAGTCTTCATATCTCCATGCTTTCTCTCTTACTTCCGGGGACTGGGAATCCTGAGAGCTGACCTTAGCAGTGAAGACTGAAGCAAAGAAGGCTTTCAGTAACTCTGCCTTCTCTGCATCCTCTGTCACCAGGGTGCCCTCCTCGTTCAGCAGCGGGCCTGCATTTTCCCTAGTCTTCCTTTTGCTACCAGTGTACCTGTAGAAGCCCTTCCTGTTGTCCCTGAACTCCCTTCCCAGCTTCAATTCCAGGTGGGCCTTAGCCTTCCTCGTTGCATCCCTGCATGCTCTGATAATGTTCCTGTATTCCTCCCAAGTGGATAGCCCTTTTTTCCACATCCTGTACATTTCCTTCTTCCCTTTGAGTTTTTCTAGAAGCTCCTTGCTCACCCATGCAGGTCTCCTGCCTCCTTTACTTGACTTTTTACTCATAGGGATGCACTGATCTTGAGCTTGGAGGAGGTGGTTCTTGAATATTAACCAGCTCTGTTGGGCCCCACTGCCTTCTACAGTCCTAACCAATAGGATTCCTCCAAACAGGTCTTTGAAGAGGGCAAAGTTAGCTTTCCTGAAGTCCAGAGTCGTAACCCTACTTGTTGCCCTGCTTTGTCCATGCAGAATCCAGAACTCCACCATCTCACGGTCGTTGCAGCCAAGGCTGTCCCAAACTTTCACATCCCCAATCAGTCCTTCTTTGTTCGTTAGTATGAGGTCCAGCAGCACTCCTTTCCTTGTTGGCTCCTCCACCACCTGTGTTAAAAAGTTATCATCAATGTTCTGTAGGAACCTCCAGGACTGTGCATGCCTAGCTGTGTTGTCTTTACAGCAGATATCAGGGTGGTTTAAGTTCCCCATGAGAACCAGGGCCTGTGACTGTGAGGCAATTTTCAGCTGTCTGTAGAAGGCCTCATCCACTTCCTCATCCTGATCAGGTGGCCTATAGTAAACAACCACAATAGTGTCACCTGTATTGACCTGCCCCCTAATTCTTACCCGTAGGCTCTCGTCTCGTTCTTCATCCACCCCTAGGCAGAGTTCAACGCATTCCAGTTGCTGTCTCGCATAAAGAGCAACTCCACCACCATGCCTTGCTGTCCTGTCCTTCCTAAAAAGTACATAGTCTTCCATGACTGCATTCTAGTCATGTGAACTGTCCCACCATATTTCTGTAATTGCAATGAGATCACGGCCCTTTGACCGTGCACGGATCTCTAGCTCTTCCTGCTTATTCCCCATACTGCATGCATTGGTGTACAGGCACTTCAGGGAAGTACAGGCACACAGGTTTCCCTGGAGGGGTGCAAGAGGATCCACTGTAGTCATACACATCCTTGAGGTAGTTGGCCTTCTGCTCCTCATCTTGGGGGGCAGCTAATGAACCTTTTTCGCTACCCTGGCTGGTCTGGCTTATTCTCCAGTCAGTTGCAATGGCATGAGTATTGCCATTTTGGACACCACCTGCTGAGTCCTTCGGTTTAAAACCTGCCTTACCAGGTTGGCCAGCCTGTTGCCAAGGATTCTCTTGCCCCTTCTAAACTGGTTGAACCCATCCCTCCCCAACAGGTTAGAGTCATTGAAGAATGTCCCATTATCATAAAAACCAAAACCCTCACAACGACACCAGCCATGCAGCCAGGAGTTGATGTTCATTATCTGTCTATTCCTGGCTTCGCCCTTACCCCTAACTGGTAAAATCGAGGAGAAGATGACCTGGGCACCAATGTTTTTCACTCACGCCCCAAGGGCTTTGTAGTGTTGCTTAATCCTGGTCATGTTCCTGTGTTTGGTGTCATTCGTACCCACATGAAAGAGTAGAAGCAGGTAATAATCCATGTTCTTAACAAGTTGTGGCACCCTCTCAGCTATGTCTCTTATCTTAGCTCCCAGAAGGGAACATACCTCTCGTGACTCTCTGTCAGGTCGGCAGATGGGTGCCTCAGTGCCTTTTAACAGAGAGTCCCCCACTACAAGCACTCGTCATTTCTTTTCATGGCATCTGCTGTGCGAAGGTACAGGCTCTCCTTGTAGCTCTTGTTCATGAGCATCGTGAGAATCTATAGTGTTTAAAGTCTCGAATCTATTTCTGGTTGTGATGCTGGTCAGTGGAGACCAAGGTGGAGTCCTACTTTTGCAGGTCACCAGGGTCCAAGGTACCTGGTTCTCAGTGGTGTCCCTTCCAGCAACATGGTTCTGGAACCACCAATCTATCTCCCTCTCAGATCCACTAATGCTGCGCAGCCTCCTTACCATCTCCTGCAGCTCGGCCACCTGGCGTAACAGGTCATCAACCTGCGTACAGCGAGTGCAGGTACTTACCTTTTCATCGGGAGACAGATCTGGGCACTCCCTGCAACACACTGCCTCTACTGAAGCCTCCTTCATTGCCAGCTCAGTCTGGGTGGAGGCATCAGCTGTTGCAGGGGCTTTCTCTGCAGAAGCGCTGGCTTTGGCTCTGAGGCGAGTGCCCACCATTTTGTCAGAGAGTAGGAGCTCTTCCCTGAGCTGCGGATCTGCAAGTGGACTGCAGAGACCTCCCTGTGCGCCCTCCCTGCATGCACTCCCATGCAAACAGCCACATCATGCCCTGGCTGAAATGCCACGCCCTGTTTGCCCACCATGTTCACCGCGCTTATGGTTGCTAGCGCTCCCCAGAGCTGTTTAAATCTCCCGCAGTTGCTCCTGACAATGCCCAAGCCTCGTCAGCCTCTCATGAGAGCTGCCGGTGCCTGGCAGGCTTCTCTGCTCTTCCTCAGGTTTCCCTAGCTCTGGGAACCCACATGCTGTCTAAATCTACTGCTGAGCCACCAAACTTCACACTGCCACCACGGCGTGCCTTGCCAACTGAGCAAGAAATATAGTTGTTGGCCACTATCTGAATGCGTGACACAAGGTGATGATGTTTTTAAATTATAAAAGAATGTAAGTCTCTAGCAAATGAAAAAAAAAGTAATCTCTGTTCAATGTTCCTTTAAACTCATAACAGTGAATCTGAGAAAAAGTTTAAAACCTAGGGGGCACAATGGCACAGAATTGTCTTAAAATCTTTTTGAATTTACATTTTCTTATGCAGGTCTGACTTCTGAGAAGAAGGATATTGGCTGGATAGTGATACCTTCCACTGTTTTGCAACTGGTCTTAAGCCTATCTCTGTGTGTATTGGAACATACATTTAAAATACTCAGAGAAGTTAAGCAATTTGTTATACTTCTGCTGATCTCCTCTCCACACCAAATATTCCCTGTAAAAGCACTTGGTGAAGCCCTAAAATATCTAAACATAAATAACTAAGGATGAGTACAAAAGATTTATCTTGTACAGCACATTTAAGGAATCAATAAAGACCATTAGCTCTTTTAATTAAAAATAGACAATAGATGGCTTTCAAGTAAAAAATTCAACAACTTCACATATCTCCCCAGGCTAGTCCTGACACAAGAAATAGTCCTTTCAGAATATGAACAATTGAAAACCCATTGATTGCCGTTACTACCAAAGAAATGAACCCATGAAACATCAATCAATGCCTATGTGTCTTCAGGAGATAATCACAATTGCTAAATTTGGTTATTTGCTTGCTTTCAGTACAGTATAATATTTTTTCTTGTTAGAGCTGTATTGATCTTCTATCACACAGCAACTTTTCAATTACTTAGCATGTTGACAGGGCAGCACTGTCACAGTGGGTGCTAGCAATTAAGCAGTCAACACTGTGAGGCGTACAATTTGCAACCATGTCACTTTTTATACATCATGTCATTGATGAGGTGCATGTATCTTGAAGCAGAATTATTGGGTATTATTTAGGAATTCCCAAACTATCAAAGTCACATGCTCATTTTGTCACTGCATAGCATCTTGTTAGTTCACTGCTACTTTAAAGAGGTTATTTATTTTGCTCTTTAGGAGTTAAATATATGTTTATCCACCATTGACCTAGAAATCTATGAAGTATACTGGCTTCTTTCATATTTATATGAACAGTTTGCATCTTACCTAAACTTTGCCAAAGAAATGGAAGCACTAAAATCTTGTTATCCCTTCATTAAGATGTTCAAAGGGCTGGCAGGATTCATTAATGCCATTTCCATGCTTCTCAAAGACTTTTGTAATGTAAATAGGAAATTACGTAAGCATGGACATACATCACCTGGCTTTTTCAAAAAGTAATCCAGAATTATATTTCCAACTCGGGCAATTTTCTGCCTCCAACAGTATAATCACCTCTACCTTCCATCTCTGAAGTGGACCATGTGTCTTGCAATCTCTGAATATATCATTAATTGGGAAAAGCACAACAAAGAATGCTTTCTCAATAAAGTGCAATTCGTTCAGTGTAGTAACTATGAACAATACCCATGGTGTCTACCCTAGAGTCATGAAGAAGAACATGCTGAGAAGTCTTAGGAAGTGATGAAGCCAGTCTAGGTCTACAGGTTAGACATGTCGGCCTCACTTGTTTTACTTCCGCTTAGAAGCAGAGCCCCAAACTGTCAGTCTGCACTCCTGTTCTCTACAAGTTAGGATCTTGAAGGCAAATTCTTTTCTGTCTCCATTTGTTTCCAGTCCCCAAGATCCAAATATTTCCTCCTCTCTGGCAGTGGTGAGGTATTAAGTCAGAGCGAGGACGGGTGGAAATAGGCTCTGAGATCCTGAAGGCTGTGATGACTTTGTGCCTAAAAGCAGCTACAGGCTCAGATGAGCTAGGGTCACACTGGTCCCGCAACTACATCTCACTTCTGCACCCCAGGCTCCCTGTCGGGAGTGGGACTGCTCTGAGAAGTGAAGTGTGCAGACATCACGGGAAGGAGAGCAACACACTCATGACACCATAAGGGGCCTGGGAAGGGCTCTAAATCATTTTGAGACAACAGCAAGTGGTGGGGGAAGCTGTTAAAGTTGTTAAGCAAGGTATATTCCTTTTCCAGGGAAAAGGGAAGAGTGCTGGCAACATGAATTTTTCACCCCAGACTGGAGACTGTGATGGAAGAGTTTGTCCGGTATCCCACTATTTCCAAAGCTTTGGAGATATAAGCAGGGCTATAGCAGGCAATGCTGCCCCATTCAGAGCCAGGACCACTAGGCCTCTTACCATTAGTTTTCAGATGCCAGAGGACTGTGCTTTCTTTCTCTAAAACAGCAGTAGTTATCTTTAATACAGAGCATTTGTCGTGAAGCCTTGGGTAGTTACAGGCTGTGGCTCTTCTGCACCTGCAGAAGTTCAAACTCACTTCTCCCAGAAGTACATACTCACCACCATGGCTAGGTCATAAGGAAAGTCCTGTTTTTCCTTATTGAATCCATGCCGGTTTGGTGAAAGCAATATTGACCTGGTGGTGATGGGCAAGGAGAGGCTGTCTGAAGGATGTGGCAGCTGTAGCCTAGAAATTAAGGTGCTTGGGTGACAGCAGAAATTTTGGGGCACTGGTCTCTATTCCCAGGTTTATTGCTGGGGTGTTTAGGTATCTCCAGAGCCAGGCTTGTGTGTAAGCTTTATTCAGGATCATTCCAGACTTCTACATTCTGCCTAAGTCCCAAATTAGAAACCTTCTTTCTTTCACATATTTGTGGCTTTTAATCCTAGGTGCAGTCAAATGTCTCTCAAAGCGAGCTTTCAGCTGTGCATTTGCTGGTTTCCAGGAGACAGCCTGTATGTCACTGCAAGAGAAGGCAAAGGATGAGAAGCAAGCCTATGGAAGAAGATCTCCTTTATCTTTCCACCCAAAGAGTCAGAGCATGCTATTTATTCTTTCCTGTGAGAAATTCTGTCAAGACTTTGAGATGGACTGACTTTTCTGTAGCCTTTTTATGATAGACCAGTGTAGCTTCTTTTCAATAGTCTTGTTGACCAGAATATGGATCTATTATCTAAACAGTAACCTGTTTTGAGTATGAGCTGAAAGGAGTGTGGGAAGTACTCATCTGGGCTGATTCATATCTCAGAAATTTTCAGCAGATTTTCACACAGTGGTTTTTGTTTGTCTAGCTGTGACCAGAAGCCCATCTATTGTAGCTCTTACCACTCATCCACAGACACTGACTTACAACAGGATAAGCCTTACCATGTTCCAAAACCCACTCCTTCAAGTGCAGATGTCCTGTCTGCAGCACAAGGTAGGGTGAAAGCACAGGGTACAATACAAATGGTAGGCCAACATGAAATTGAATTCTTCGGTTTCATGCATTAACTCCAAGAAATAATCATTGCCTGATCTTCTAGCATCTCTTCCCATCTGATCCTTAGCTCGATTTATCCCCACAAAAATCTTTAACCATCCTCATACCTTGGCAGGCCTGCACGTGACCAGACATGGTAGAGTTGTACAGCATGTTGAATAAGAGATTGATTATTTGGCAGTGACTGCCATGCTCATGATTCCACTTACTAAACAACATTTAGTTAACAAACCAGCATACTAAGATGGTGCTAGTATTATTTCAGCATCATTTGTCATTTGATCATGTTCATTTAACAGCACAAAATCTGTTCACTCTGCAATTCTTATTGCATATGATGCTTAGCAGAATATTCTTTACAGCTCCTCATTTTAAAAGTCAAGTGCCTATTGACCTTTCTGAACAGAGCTACATTATTGTAAAAATTATTCTAAACACTTACTAGTTCTGTAGGTCTCAATATATACTACAACTCTCCAAGCTCTGACCTGACAAAGGACGGAAATGTATATTCATTCTCCATTTTACAGAAAAAGAAACTGAAGGGTGGAGAAGTTATTAGTTAGGTCATAGACCTGGTCATTGGCAAAGCAAGGAGTATTCAGGGCTCTACAACCCAGGCTACAAAAAGATTGGCAGGGAAACAAGTTAAAAGAAACACAGCAAATAGAGAAATTTTGTTGTTTATCTTCTCTGGTGACATAAAGGAAGAATTTGTTGGAGTGTACAAAGCAATAAATTTCACTGCTTGTTCACTCAATTAGTCTTGGGACCACTTCTTTTAAGAACCTTTGGTGCAATTTCCAGAGAAACTAGGATCAAAATAATTGAAGTTTAGACCTTCACAGACCATCTCACTGAAGAATTTGAATGGCTGATGAACAATTTACTAGTTCATTTGTTTACAGTCTCCTTCTTCCTTCTAATGGTCAGGAAAACTACTTCTCAAAAATTCCATTAAATTTTGTAATTACTGTTTATTGGCTCCCTTGGATCCTTTACTTCCAGCCTCTTCCATCTCTTGAGTAATTGATCTTCAAAATGCCTCTTTTTGGATTATGTAGTACTTCAATCCATCATCAGACAGCTGAATTAGTGCAATACATCATAAAGGAGTTGCTATTTTATTACTCACTAATGTAACTACCTGACAACAGCATCTAGGGAATGCTCTAGTTTTATATCTAATGTTTGACTTCAGCCTTCTAGAATTTAAGGTTATATTTTTAAGGATTTAATCAATGAAGAGTCAGAGTGAAAACAATGGATCTTTGGTGGAAAAAGTAATTGACTTCAATGAAAATTTTACTTGAATAAAATGAATTGGAAATTATTTATATAACATGTCTTAGGAAACACGATCATGACGAAGGGCTTGAAAATGTAAGGAAAACATTCTGGCCTTCCTCTTGCAAATTCATGCTTTTTGTTGGTGCCAACTCACTAAAGTACAGAGATTTCCAGGAACCCTGTCTCACTATACGCTTGTGTATAGCCCAGCATGTTCATGTTAAAAAGCAGTTCATTAAATAGGACAAAGCTATAGTGTTAAGAATAGGTTCCTGGCACGATTTCGGTCTGGACCAACTGACACTCTCACCAGCCATTTCCAGACCAACCACAGGGTTTGTCGTGTCAAGGAACAATTCCCAAGAAGATGTTTGGATATACACACCCCATTTTGGAGGTTAAGAGAGTTAACTAGTATGGATATGGGCTGACCATGCCAGCTGGCCTCAGAGACAGAGAGCAGACTTGGCTGCTATCATAGTCCCAGGCAGAATTGTTTGCATGTAAAATTTCATCTGAACATTTTCCAAGTAACGTGAGAAAAATAAAAGATAAATTCTCAACACTTTTTGAAAGAGCAGCATTTGAAGAATTGAGAAATGTTGTCAAGAAAGTAGCTTAAAAACAGCGTTCAACATTTTACAGAACTAGCATTCCAATCCCATATGTTTGTAAAAGCTGATATGTAAACACATGTATCAAATGTCCTAAATTACAAATTAAGAATTTGCTGTAATTGCTTATGCTTTTTGCATATTTCTGTATTTATTTCAATACCTTCTTGCATTATATTGCATAGATCAGAGGGAAGAGTAGGCACTTACCAAAATAAACACAATGCAGGTTCCCAGCCAGAGTTCTTTGCAGACAAGCATCTCCAAAACATCCATTTTTCAAATGAGCATGCTTTTCAATGTGGGGTGTGTGGATTGGATTGGGTTGAATTTTTGGTTTAGAATTGTTAGGCGAGCTATTTATTTATTATGGCCTTATTTAGTAAATTGCAGACACAAAGTATATCCACACTCTGTTGACTTGAAAAAAAAAATATTTCAAATATGGCTTACCTTTAAATATATAACTGACTTACTACAGGTCACCAATTAAGTGTTTGCTTTCCTAGAGGTAGTTTTCTGTCTTTGTATTAAACTATGTATCCAATATTGGGTGTTCTAAGGAGGCTTTGTTTGGTAATTCAGGGCTTTTTTTCATCTTGGCCTGAGGATGTAAAATTCTACTTTGGGCTCCTTGAAAAATGAAGGAAATTGTCATTAGCCTTCAGTGTCTTTGTTCTTCACAAGTAATAGAATAGTCTACTTCTAACCTGCATTGATATTTTACAGTCCAGGTACCAGGCTCCTGAAAAGCAACTGGTAGACAAGATTTCATCCAAAGGAAGACAGTAATCAGGGAGGGTGGACCATGTTGGTGGTGGCAGGGGAGAGGAGGCAGTGTGGTGTTTCTGAGCCAGAGCAGAGCACACAAGTGAGTTACAAGCCTTTTATTCTGCTAGTCAACATGGAACTCAAAGTCATAAATATCCAAAGCTTTGTACTGAGAATGTAACTGCTTCACACCCAGTCACATTGAATTTGTATAAACTAGGATTTCAGAGAGTTGTTTATTTATTTTTAAATAAATACATCATACCTTTACACTTCTGTTCTGGAATAAGCATACAATTAAAAGATTGCCCAACTTCATTAAAACAGAGAGAAAATGATATACTGCAGACATCCTGATATTGCACTGTAGGCATCCTTGGCACTTGGAAAATTTTTAAGAATACTCAAAATTCTGGCTGAGTTGCCTACATTCCCCAAGGACCACTTATTAAATAAGATGTTTTTAAGTTGATGAGATTGTCCCATAGCACTTTTAAATAATGCATAAATATAACAAGGACATTAGCATTTGAGGATTTCCAAGAACTATAGATCTGTCCATGCGAAGGTTCTGCACAACTTGTATCAGCTCCCTGTGCTCTGAGGTAGTCTTTTATATGTGAGTACCGTTTATTAACATTTTACTGTTATATATTGTTCTGTCATTTCTATTGTAGATATAAAGAAACAAAGATCTAAGTAGGTCTACATTTAAATTATATTAAAAGTTCCATTTAAATCCACAATTTCTTATTCTCCTCCTCAAGCAACTGCAGATAAAAGAGAAGAATGAATGAATTAAATCCAAATGTAAACGGTATCGATAGGATGTGTAAGTTCCAGTGAGACTGTGAATTAATTCTGTTCATGGGGGAAATACCTAAATAACTTGTGGCAAGTTATTAAGTCTTCCTGTCCCTTGTGGTGTAGTTTCCACAACACCTGGAGTTCATTAAAGGGTTTGCATAAATATAAATTGGCCATGGAAAGTAATTAATCCTGTTATCTGTTTGGTAGCCTATGTGTTCTATCTTATTAAATATGACATACAAATATTAATAGTCCAGGGAAAACACTTATGGGAAAGGTAAAATTTCTGGGTTTGCTTTTATATTTTACTATAGCATTTAGCCGCACTTATTTTCTTCTTTTTTTTTTTTGAAGTAAGCAACTATATGCTAAGTGTCAGAGCATAATTAATATAGCAAAACCAGGCATTAATAATAACTCATTACATAGTGAGATTACTTGTAATCTGTTGAACTCTGAAAGATTTGACATTGATTTCTATGAAAGCAAGGTCAAGTCCATTGAGTTTCAAGATATTTCCTGTAAAGTATCCATTAAATAATAAAGGAGATTATAAATTACTGGAGAAGATGCTTTCATTTATCATTAGATTAATATTTTAAACTATCTTCAGTGTAAGTAATACTTAAGAAACAAAGCATTTCAGCTTCTCTGCTAAAAAGTATGTTGTTAAATAATTAACTCAACTGAACCTGAGTCAGTGGTAGTTTATACTGGTAATTCTAGAAAAACTTAAAGGAATAGGCAATTGTTTTTCGGAATTGACGGAAATTTTGCAAAAGTAAAATATATACTGTATATTTATACAATACATGTTTGTGAAGAGAGAAAACTAACAAACAATTTTGGATAAAGAATAACCCCATAAATCTTTTCAGGCTTCTCTGTGAAAATCCTGCATTTATCAAAGAATCATAAATTCTTTAGTATTTTTAGTACTGAATGGATGAGGGAGGGATTAAACTTCATAAAAATGTAAAGTAAGGCAATGGATTAATAAAAAACTATAAAAAAATCCTTAAGTAGGGGTAACTACCATTATTTAAGGGAAACATACAAACAAAACAACTGCTTAAAATAGTCCTTAAAGACTACAAAGATTACCCTCCACGAGCTCCCTATGACAAGCAGCGTGGCTCCAGCCCCTGACTTCCCCCATGTTTCTGCTGGCCCTCTGGCCCCCCAGAGATCTGCACAGCCTCCACCCAGTGGGCAGCACCCACCCAGCAGACACCCCATGGAGGAGGATGGGAGAAGGTTGGTGTGCTCTAGGAGGAGGTGAGAAGCCAAGGGGCATGTCCATGCTGCTCTCTACACTTCTGCATGCTTTACTTTGTGTTTTCCTGACCGATTTAAACTAGTTTTAAACCAGAGAATCAATAGTCTTTGAATGTTCCCTTAAGTCAAGTATTGCAGGATGCAACAGACAAGGGCTACACCTATCTGCTACAAGTTGCCCCTTTATAACAGAGAAAATAAAATGGGATACTTGCCCAGTTACAGCTGCTCCAACTTTCAATTATCTAACTGATTATCTTGAACAGCCAGTAAATAAACTTTCAGGTGTTCAACTTGTGCTGTTAAATCGCAAGGTGATGTTGATCACCCTTTCTATAGGATGGTCCACACTAGCATGAGCGAGATGCAGGTGGCAGATGGGGCAGTAACATTACAAATCACTGTGATTGATAGCCCTGAGAGGGCTACAGTCCCAGCAGGAAGAAAACCAAGACACTCAGACTGGAGCTGACCAGCACTGTGAAATATAAATAAAATGGGTCCTGGGGTGAGAATTCACTTACTGGGACTTAATCTGGACAAGAGTGAGAGGTTGGTAGAAGAAGAAGCCAAGAAAGATATGGCAAATCATAGGTTTAATCAACATGGTTTCTAACATCCTGCTCTCCAAAACAGACTGAACTCCTCTAGCACAGGACGAGTTTGGAAGAACTTTTCATTTGATTATTTTTCTCATCTTTTAAGATAGATATTAATTGGTCATAAGATAGATAGAAAAAAAACCAGTCCTTTATGTTATATTCCGAGCTCTTTGATTTTTTTACTTGACAATTCCAATACATTTTATGGAAGTGACACTTAGAAGTCAGTTCCTTGGATTTTCTTTTTCCTTTTGTGTTACTCTTCTTTTTTTTTTAAATGTGTGAGAAGCAATTCAATTTCATTCTTTATTGGTTATACAGTATATCAGTAATGCTAAAATATATTTAGAAATCTTGTTTTTTTCAAATACATGTGTATTGCAGTATAAAACACCTGTAAAAGGACCATAGTATTAACAATTTCCATTATAGACATTTTTATGACAGCTTTACAGTGATGTGTGGGTGCATCTGCATTTCATTCTCCCTTCAGACACATGAAAGACACATCTTTCAGTTATGTCCTCAGAAAGTACAGCAAATAATTGTGTATATTTGTATTCTTGCTTGTATTTAACTGTATACCATTTTGAATGCAAGTACAGTGAAAATGTATTTTCCTTATGACAGATCACCTGAGAATTAATCATCTCAAAGCCCCATGGAAAATATTATTACTTATTATATTCAAATATTCTTAACAGTAATTCAGTTCATGACTGTTTAGGTACATCATTGCCAGGGATTAGTTCCTATTGGTGTCCTTCAATTGCTTTATGAAATGGGCATAAAAATTGCATGGATGAGAGCAGAAGTGTTCCGTGTGGAAGAAACATCAAAGGCAAGAAAGAATTTCATATCTCTTTGATGTCACTCAGCTTCAGGTAGGAGAGCATTACAGCTTGCAGGAGTGCTAATTAAAACCACTAGTTATTTGATTTACTTGACATGCCTTTAAAACAGCTTGTAAAACTTGCCATTCCTAATAAGAGGAAGAGCCTGAATCCATGAACATGTATGATTTACAAATCTTCGTCCTTTTCCCTTTCAGACATAAACGCAATGACCTTTGAATGTAAGAACTAAAACACGGAGCTGCACATACTAATCTTAAGAGCATGACAATTCACACTAGGGAAGAGCTTTTTCTTTCCTGCCATATTTGGGAGACCAATGAAGGACAATTAAGTGTGATATTGACAACATTTTCCTTAAAATTGTTTCTAACAAACAATGTAATTTCTAACCTAGGACAAAGCTGACGCCTACTGACATCACCTCATCAGAGAATGTCACTAGCAGCTCTGCGTCGTTACTCTTCCCCGAGGTGATGCAGTCTCAAATACACAAAACGCTTTCTCTAATCCTTTTAAGGAGATATTGTTGGAAGGAGTGATGCCATATTCACTCTCGGATCAAAATGAGCAAATTATTTTCTTTTTCTTTGTTTCAGTAACATTGGTTGTTTCACTACTAATAGTCCATATGGCCTAGAACAGATTAACAGGCAAAATCCATGAAGTGCTCATGAAAGATAATTTTTGCTCTAGGGAAGATTTTCGAAAATGTGTGAAGTGTAAAAAAGAATGTACATAAAAGTAATTCCTCTTCAAAAAGTCTTTGATTGCAGCTTTCAGTTTCAGCTATCATGAGCCAATTAGATAGGAAAAAAAATAAACGTCTTCCTGACACGATGGCATATTTCTCTGTAATGAAAGTTTAGCCCATTGAGAGTAGTGTTAAAATGTTGAGTGTCTTTGCACTCAAAGTGGAGTGCAGGACTTTTCTTGACAATTTGGGGGGATTTTGCTGCTTTGGGCATGCTATTTGTAAACATTGTCTTTCAGCTAGTTTTCTGTTGGATAACTTTAGAGTAATTCCATTACTTGTTTGATTCTTATGGTGATAGTCCAGCCAAACAAAACAGTCAACAAGAGGGCAATTTGAATGAGTGTGCATTATTAACCACCATTAGATCATGCTTTATTTCCCTGGTTACTGTCTAATCATCCATGGCTAAATACCTTGTCCTTCAGTTTCACTTCTTCCTTTAATCTCTAAGAGCTAGTTTGCTATTTCTCTTCTTCTGTCTGATCTGAGGCTGATGAGTATATGTAGAGAAATTTGCTTTTTCATAGGTCCTGAGTCAACACAAAGAACTTTTTGTCCTCAGGTTTCAGCATGCTGCCCTGTAAAAGTTTGTACGCTGGTATATACAATAACCTCCGACTAAAAGTTTTTAAGACAAGACAGATTGTGTAACATATTTCTTTTTTTGCAATAAGGTATTTTCACAGATTCACAGCACCACAGATCCATACAAGCTGGAAGGAATCTCAGGAAATCTCTACTCCCACCTCCTGCTCAAAACCAGGATTAATCATGAATTCAGACCAAGTTGCTCAGGGCTTTACCTGATCAGACCTTGAAAATACCCAAAGATGTTAAACAGGACACGTTCCAGGATAACCCCCTGTGTCACTCTACTTGCCACAGCCATCCAGGTAAAGTATAACCCATTAAACACTATTCTGTAAGCTCAGCCACCCAATCATGGTTTTTTAACCCATGTAGATGTCCACCCATCCAGACCATATAATCCTAACTTGGATACAAGAATATTGTGGGAGATGATAGTGTTAAAAACCTTGTTAAAGCGGACGTAAATGACATGCACCGCCCTTCTGTCATCCACAGATCCAGTCATTTTATCATAGAAGGCAGTGACATTGTTCAGCATGACTTATCCTTGAAAAATCAAAATCCTCTCCTCTTTGAACCCTGTTCTTAAGCACAAAAGTGTGGGAGACCTTGCTGTTGAAGACTGAGGCAAAGACATTGAATATAACAAAGTCCTTATCTGCATTTGTTGTCACTAAATCATCTGTGTCATTTAACAGCAGGTCCACATTTTTTGTTTGTTTATTCTTTTACTACTGAGGTAGTGGTAGAAGGTCTCATTGCCCTTACCAGTTTTCTAGATACCATTCTTGGACACCTGGGCAATATTCTTCCTTTGTAGCCTGTCCTCAATTTCACCTCCATATTTTTTTCTTTTCCTCTTTCTCTTTTGCTTTCCCTTTTCATCTTGGAGCACTGTCACAAGTTCTTTCTTTAGCTGCTCTGGTCTCCTGATATGTCCACTCAGTTTCCTATCAGGATGGACCATTCTTGTGCTTTGGCAAAGTATGTGTTTGAAACTTTAAGGCTTCCTGAGGTTCTTTGAGATTCAGAGCTACATCCCATGGGATCCCATCTACCAATTACCTGAATTCAAAAAAAAGATGCAGTCATAAAAGCCAAGGCATTTCCTGCAACACTAACCATACTGCCAGCTCTTATCTTGCAAAATATGTCCACTCTCACTTGAGCCTTTCCCCTTTACCTGAAGGATTAAGGAGGACATCAGCTGAGTCCACGTGTCTGACTTTTTCTCCCAGAGCTCTCTGTAGACACTCTTGATTTACTCCATGTGTTCCTAGGCAGTGTCATTGGTGCCCATGTTGATGAGCAACATAAGATCAAGGGCTGGACAAGCCTTGGTGGTCTCTGCAACATCACAGAATCTGTCCTCCAGAGAGCATTCAACCCCCAGTGACAATATGTCTGCTCAGCTGATGATGTCTCCCTGCATCCTTCCTCACCAACAACTTCCTCCCGGTTCAGGCCCAGCTGGTTCCTGGAGTTTCTCTTAACGGAGCTTGATCCTTTCCACTATTAGAGCACTTTATTAAAAATACAAGTTCAAATTTGAGGGCAGAGGAGCAGCATTGCTCCTGCTGTCAGAAGTCACAAATTTCCAGCTTTTCCCATCTTGGGAACATCCAGCCACCACTCGTTCAAGCCTCCAGCTATCCCTCATTCCTTGCATCATGTAGCTCAGGATGTCTGCAAGGCTTCTGTGAAGAACCTGCCTCTTATTCATGAGGGAGCTATTTGAGGTTTATCACGTGGAAATTTCTATAATATCAAGTTGTTCTGAACCATACTGTGCTGCCTCAAGAAAATTGCTTTACATATATTAAGTATATCAGAGTAAGCAAAAGCATTTTACTTCAAAATCTGTTTATATCCAAATGCCATCTGCTGCTGGCAGGGTTTTTTCATTAAATAAATGTTGATTCGCTACAAAGGTCGTACTTATTGCTCTATTGATATTTAGCATGACACACAATTTTGAAGAGGAATCTCATGCAGAAACGACTTGTTTTGCTACAGAAACTGGGTGTAAAGTTTAAATGCCCTGTCATAAAATAAAGGACAGTTTCCGTACCTTAAGCGCACTGGAATTAGTACCTTCTTTCATTTTAGGACAGCTGCATGCTAATGTTAGAGCACTGGAAGTTACTGCTATAAGGAACGTATGGAGAACACAGGAAGAACAAAGCAATCCTTTAAGTTGTGTATTGGTAGTGATCAATACTGCTTCTATAGCAAATTTCTGTGATCCTTATATTGTACTTTCGGACACCCAAGTAGTAGGTAAGAATTTGCATGATTCATCTCCTATGATGTCTTGAATTACATTAAAATGCCCCTTTGCAATGGAGATTCTGTTATTCCTTCTAGTAGCAGAAGACAATATCGTTCGGATAATGTCCTAATGTGAAACATGAACTTTAACATTGCAATGTAAACATCTCTGTAAAACACTCACGACTATATCCCTGTTCCACATATTTCTCTCTGACACTGTATGTTACCATCTGTTAGAGAATGGTTCTGTTGCTCATTGCTGGATCTTAGGTAAATAACGAGTAAAACACTACTCCTTTTGAAAAAAAAAAAAAAAAACAAAACCAAAAAAAGAAACAAAAAGAAAATCCCTACTACTTAGTCTTGTTTTTATCATTACTAGTACTGTTCACGGCCAAAGCTAGGCTCAGATAAACAACTGCATTTTTGCTGTTGCTCTTTGGCTACAATATCACATTCAAACGCTGGCATCATAACATCCAAGCAGGCTGCCTATGCTCTCCCTGCGCCTCACAAGGCACACACAACAGAAAGCACTGCCTTGTTAGAAGTCGCTGCAGGATCCTGGTTAACCAAGGGGGAATCGCTGAGCACAACATTATGTCTTAAATTCTGGTCTGCTTTGGGACCTTAATGTGTTATTCAGTGCTTGTAGAGACAACTTCTTCTGCTAGGACTTCACAAGTCCATTCTCTTCCTCTGTTAGTGGAAGGATTAACTATAAACTTGTCCCATCCTTCTAGTACAAAACCTGATTTCTTCTGGGCAGAACTTGCTGACGGAAAGGAGGGAGAGCATAAGGGACAGGGACGAGTCTGATGCAGAGAGCCTCGGAGCGGCTGAGGGCATTCTGCTAAAGGGAGGCAAGCATGACTGCGAATCCCTGCGACAGAGCCTTAGCCCTCCCATGAAGCTATCGCATGGAAGAGTAACAAGGGCAGCAGGAACACTGTTTCACAAGGCAGTGTGACTGCCATGGTGACTGCTGCAAAGCTCATTCTGGGAGATGGACACGAGGAAGCTTGCCAGTCCACCGCCTTCAGGGAAAGAGCACCCACTCTCTTGGATCCACGGCCAGCTACAGTGTAATGCTGATTTCAAGTTGTTAGAAATTTGTAATAATTTGTGCATGTGCAGGTCTGAAATGAAGGTGCTCGGGCATTAAGACGTCAAATACTGAGAAGGTTACAGAGCATGGGAAACTGAATAATTAGGAACAGCAGAAGAGGGTTTTTGAAGACTGTATTTTTTATTAGGCTCCTCAATCACTGGCTTCAATCTCTCCACACAAACCCTAGTCGAACAGTTACAAATGGACCTGGAAACAGGTCCTGACAGCTAACAGTGGCACAGCCGAGATCCTTTAAGAAATAATTTTCAGATGCTCAGAGCTCAGGTTTTTCATTTTTTTTTTAACAGAGTGAAGTCTGTGCAGTGAGAGAGAATTATGATGAGAAAAATATTTGTGGTCTAGAGTAACTAAAGACAGCTTCATAACACAAATGTGCCAAGTAGCGTTCATCTTACATTGAACCTTTTTATGTACGTAATACCCACCACAAGTATATAGTCATCATACCCCAGCCTCTCTGCAAAAATTGTGTGATTGGGACTTCGTGCTCAGGGGTGCAGCCTGCATTACATTCTTGCTCATATATTTGTTTTAATATTTTTATCAGTACCTAATCACTCCTCAAGTCAGCGAACGCATGACTTTCGCTCTCTCCTTATCTTAATCCTTAAATGGACACTTTCAGAAACAGCTTAAGTGCATGCTACTTCAAATAATCCTTTGAAAAACAGCACAGGGTGGAAGAGCCCCTCTCTGTAGCCAAGTTTGTAAGAGCAAAGCACCTGTAGACCTTCCGAGCCTCAACAATATGTTGGAAGGAGGAAAAGGTCGAAGTACTCTGTTGAACTGTTAACATTTGCACCACCAAAAGATTGCTTTGTTTCCTGTGTTTTAGCTTTTTCTGTCTTAATTCTGGTAAAGCAAGGCCTCAAGGGAAGAAACACATCAAACACTTCCAGCCGTACAACCACGGTATTCAGCAGTCACACCCCCAAAAAAGCAGTAACAGAACAGAACAACCTTTGGGCTATAAATCTTTCTACATTTTGAACCAGACACTTGAGAAAGAGTCTCATTTAGCAAAGATTCATTTGCAAGACAAATAGTACTTTCTCCAAAAGAAAACAAAGGGTAATTTTAAAGGGTATTTGGTGAAAGAACTGCTTGTGCCTATTTCTTCTCAAAACCAAACTGTTTAAATAGATAGTTTGCATCATAAGCCTGATGAACCTTCTTTTGCAGAGCTGTGCTGTCAGAGAGTAGCTGCAGAAATCTAGTGCAATCTTACATTACTTGCTCAATGATGTAATCCCCTTTAATTGACTGGCCACCTGAAACTTGGGAGTTACAATGAACTTATGTGGGCAATATCTGTGTAATTTCACGGTTCCGCAAGTGGGTCCCAAAAAATGGAATTATGGCAATTACCAGCCCTACAGCAATCTGTTAGGTGTTTTGCCAATTGCGTCTAAACCAGCCGTGAGCCACACGCACTTCATTGGAGGTCAGTCACCTACCATGAGAGCAATGTCAACTGCAGGACAGGCTGGCTGCTGGAGCCTTGAGTCATAGTATGCGTGTCTCAGTAATAAGTAAAAAAATACTGCACAACTTTTTTGTTGGAAAGAAAATGGACTTTTTAAAGGAAGTCTGTCTTTAAAAGGAAAAACAGTGGCCTATTTAATGTGACTTCATCTAATTCTGCAGCTATCTGCTATCTCAAACATTTTTTTTACACAGAAAACAAGCTAATATGCTTTCACTGCTCAGTAATTCCCAATTTTTATACTGTATGATATTTCATGTGCTATTACTAGACTGCATTACAGTTTTTTAAAATATACATTCTGTTTTCATACTGTTTGTTTATTTGATACTAGCAAAAGATCACTTCTTGATCATGTGTCTGTTTATTTATCTTATGCAGTCTTCAAGTACTTCTTTGCAAATATCCTGCTTGTAGGCCAAAGTGAGTAGTTTGGGAATATGTGCCATGACCACAATGTAGAAAGTAAGCGCTTGCTAACAGTTACCACACACGACACATCATATACAAATATGGATCCAATTTTCACAATAGAAATATATGCAACGTTTTAATTACCACTGCCACAGCTTTTAAATGGAATGCTAGTTATAATAGATACAGAATATAATAGAATATTGTAGTTACAATAGTTATAGAATCAACACGGAAAAATAATCTTTTCTGAGATACTTCTATGTTAAAGATGTTGCACCTTTGAATTTTTAAAACTGGACTCTGTTTCAGTGAGTAACTGACTCTGTTTCATCACTAACTGATGCCACACGTTAAAGGAGAGAGCTGCATCTTGTTCTGTCTCAGGGACTCTGTTTTTGCCAATTCCTGTTTTGTGACTTTCTCTAGTCCTAGAAAAACAAATACTTGCAGGACGGAGAAAAGTGATGGTATTATCTGAAAAAAAGAAGGTTTTGTCATTGTTCTCAGCCCAACATCCAAAGCAAAGACATCAGCAGCAAACAAGAAAACACTGCAAAACTATGAGGAAGTGTTCATCTCTTAGGTAAACTGAGGCTGGATGTACTTTAAACAGAAGGAAAAAATATTCTGAGAATTAAACTCGTATGAACCATTTATGATATATGAAAGCAATGACTGCAGATTTTACAGAAAATTTTAAACATCTTGACTTCACTTCAAAACAATAAATCTGATTTTAGCATGGAAATTAAGCAGCTTGGAGGAAATAATAACCTAGTGTCTCATCTTAAGCTTTTAATATTCATTGTTTGTGTTCTCTGGGTTCTCAAATACAGAGAGGAAAAATTAGAGTGGCAAACATAAAAATAAATTACAAAAGAGTGTAATACCTTTAGCTGTCATTTCGTACCATGTGTGAATCTCAGTATTGCACGTCTCACTGAATTACTTTATCCCTGAGTAATTTGCTGGTTTTTCAAGAAAAAACATTCTGTCATTGCAAGCAAAGTAGAATCCAGGCGGTACTTTTATTTTCCCATAACCATACCTGCTTGTCAGAGGTCCCTCCCTCCAGGTTAGAGCTCTGGATCCACGTAGGATGTGGAGCTGCTCTTGGCTGTTTCACAGGGTGCATCTGAGATGCTGACCAGATCCCAGGCCTTGGCACTGCACAACAGCCAACTGAACAGCTCATCTGTGGGGCTGCAATAATATTTTAGGGAAATCCTAAAATAACCTAGAAATGTTTGTATTGTTATTACTAAGTCCTCTTAATTCTTCCTCAGAAGACCACCCATCTCTGCAATAAAGCAATTCTCAAGTTAGCTAAAGGCTTTTTTTTCTTGGAGGAAGTCTCCTTTCACCAAAGTCTGACATTAAGCATAAATCCAGACATCCTGAACACTGTGTTAGGAATATTTTGGAAACTTATTCTTCCTGCTTATGTCCTCTACGCCCTACAAGTGGCTTAATATATCCACTCATGTGGCTTCAAATTTCAGTTTATGCTGAAGGTTCACAGATACTCTATTGCATCTTGCCTTGCCATCTACCGTATAGTTCAATATCCACCAACAGTATCTGAAAGCAACATTATTGGAGACGTGGGCATTGATAATGGAGACTTTAGTCTTTCTTTCAAGATCTTTCAAGATCCTTATGCCATGTGTTTAACCCAAGGAATTTAACCGCCTCTCTGCTTGTGTCATTCTATCTTTTGTGAGGGTATTCTACTACTCTCATCTCCTTGGTGTCACAATAAAGACTAACTCCCATGCCAGGCAGATGAGTAGAAACAAATATCTTCAAAGGAGAGTAATCAGAAACAAAATGTTGGTATTGATTGACCACCTGACAGGATTTGAGCAATTTTGAGTTTTCTCCTATAAACAGCGATCCATGAGAAATGGAACAAACTTGTCCACCTCACAGTCCTCCTGTGATGAACTGGGCTGCCATGACTGTTTTCACGTGCCACTGTCAAGAGTTTGACAGCACTGACAGTCAATCAATCAGAAATCTTCCCTTATCGTCTAAATTGCCTGGCTGATTTTTTTTTTAAATTTCTTCATTAGGGTATTGATTGCTTTCTGCAGTGAGGATTTTATTTTTCCTCTTGTAGGAAAGTAAAACTACTCCTCAAATCCTTACACAAATCGAGAGCAATTTAAACAGAGTTATTAATACTACCTACCCAGTAATGGGAAGAAATACTAACCTCAGGGCTGGAAAATGAGTCCATCATCTTGTTCAAACTCCAGAAGGAACTCTGTTTCTGTGCTTGCAGAAGTAGATCAAACAAGAAGGATGAAGGATCACATTTCAAACACAATCCTAGGCTTGTCTTTTTTTCCCTCAGTTTCATCTTTTGCACGTTTTCCATGTTTCATGGAGATAAAGAAACCTCAACTCATTACCAAAGTGACACAAAACATACTTGAGAAATTTGCCTTCCTTCTAGGAAAAATCTTTCAATTTAATATTTGCTTCCTCTCAGCATCTTTGTCTTGAGGGATTTCTTACACAGATTGTACAGAGCTGAAAACTCAAAATCTACATATAGTTAGAAATCTCAGAAAAGGCATTGTATACAAACTAAGCAGTATTGCCTTTTTCTTTCTTCTAATACAACATGAAGTAATTTTTGTCTCCCATTCCTTAAATGATGACACTAAAGCGGGTCTCAGGGTCCCCTAAACATTGACAATGAACATGCTGTAATAGCTCTAATTTTGTATGATGAACCAACCTTCCTGCATCAAATGCCCAATAAGCTATATTTTCCTGTTTACTATAAACATCTTCTGTTTTTCTTTTAAGTATGATGACCATATTAGAGGTCAATGGAAACAAATGGGAGAGTTAAGGAATAAAATTTCTGTTATATTCGTGCACAAGGTCTTACTGCAGTCCATCTACTGTGGAAAAAGGTTAAAAGTGACTGATGACATTTTAATAGGTTTTCCTAGATTTGAGTGGCTGTCGTTTGGGTTTAGTCAATAATTCACATGGTTACAGAAGGCAACACCATTGATTTCTAGTGTAGCAGTACTTGGACAAAATGATTGTAAAATGCTTCATAACCTTTTACACACACCGGAACAAATCCTGCCCCAGCTCACATCCCAAGTAATATCACTGATTTCACAAAGGCTGGATGAGACCCAGAGGAATGACGTTGGAAGCAACATACGTATAATGTCTATGAGAAGAGAAATGCTTCATTCACTCGTGAAATACCAGGTGCAAGGAAGAGGGGAAGAACAGTTTGAGAGCAAATGAAAATGTTATGCTCAGAATGATCCCATGCACTCTATTAGTAAATTTCTTACCGTCTTGAAAAGAATAAGGATTCTCCCATTAACATATGCAGCGAGTTTATCATGGCCTTCTGTTTTACTCCACAAATAACAGTCTTCACTTGAAGGGTAAACTAATGAAAGTCACTTCTGTAGCACCAAGCATATCAGTAAGTCACAGCAAAATGTCTTTACCATGGCCAGGGTGCTTTATACCAAATCTACCAGACAGTAAAATAACAGGCATATTTAATGAAGTGAATTCACAGTCAGCAGTTTGCAGGAACCACGCATGGCTTGATACTTACTATGATTTCCAGAGAAAACAAATCAGTCATGTAATTGTACATTCAGTTAATAATGGTATGTGCAAATAAGTTTTCTCAGAGTTTTATTTCCAAGCATTATGCTTATGATAGGGACTTATTTGCAGCAGATGGCTCCCAAAAGGCCATTGTTATAAAAAATTACAGCTTGTTGATCACAATTTACTTTATTTTATGAAAAACATACAGAAAGCTCAGTATCATTTAACATGTTTCCATGTACATTAACCTAATGAAACTTGTGATCTGAAAGACAAAAGATAAGACAGCTTAAGTGGTCAGACCCTGGAGTGATGTGCCGTGATAAGTAGCTGTTTCTGAGGAATCCAGCATCCTCGATGCGTCATTAACAAGCTGTAGGTGTTGAAGGATTTGTTGTAGTGCTGCCCTTGAAGTGAAGGAAAACTATTTAATCATCTTCTTCTGAATATTTATAAACTTACAGAGCCAATTTGAGTGACCTGGCCACAACCTTTGAAAACATGTTGATGTGAACACATGATCTTCGGAATCCGTACAAAAATCACTGAGTGCACAAGTTTTATAATGATTTTTGGTTTTCTAATGAGCCTTATTGCAAGTTTAGAAGCAAGGGAGGATGATCATTGTTTTGCTGGCTCTCTCCCCATTTGGGAATCAAACTTGAAGTATTGAAAGTTCAATTTATCTACCACACAGGGCCAGGAATGAATGGGGTTCCTGCACGGATTTATTTAAAATTATTGAGTCAAGACATTCACCATTCGCTCCAAAAGTACTGTCACCTGAAAATAAAAACTATTGTAATGAAAGTCAGTAAGTTTAAAAGAATCTACAAAAGACTGAGACCGCATGTTATCATTACAGTTTATTCTTTATTTATCTTCATCAACATATTGATTACAGCAGCTTAGTGAAAGCTCAGTGGTACCTGAGATGAGAGAAGAAGATGAATAATGAAGTAGAAGCATGGCAAGGCTTCATAACAGATTGATTGTACTTACAGGTTATAATTAATCTATTGTTGCTTTCTCATAACTTTTCATTATTGATAGCAACCGGTAAAATACATAACTCAATTCCTACCAAGGATCTGAAAGTTTCAGAGTTAAAACAAGTATTTTTCCAATTTAAAGACATTTGAGTGTCCATCAGGCTGTATTATGATTTAAGACTTTTAGATCTTGGCTACCTGATTAACACTAGTTACTAAATACTATGCAAGATATTCACAAATAATCTAGCAAGTTAGTGACCACAGTGTTGAAGGCTTTCCTGATTATGCTTGTGGCCTATTGCAGCACTTGTCAGTGTGTTCATATCAGGCTGAAATGCTGCACTCTATCTCTGGATACAACCCATTCTACCTAGTCTGTATCTCACCTTACCAATAAATGTGCATGTCTTTCCACACTCTATAAAATATATTATAAAGCTCTTACTGATTTTAGCAGGAGAAGGCTCTATTGACATGCTCTGGAGTTAGTGAGGAGAAACCATATTTGACTGGCTACAAGGTCCAGACACATCAAGAAGAAAAGTAATAGTTTTTCAGAGTAAAAGTATATCTAAATGGCATTGATATGCCCCTTGTTAAGAGAAGGGTCCAAGAAAACCAAAAGCAGGAGGTATGCCTCTCATTCTTCCATCTTCTTTCTTTTTGAGTTGTCTGCTTCCTTTCCAGTGCATGCTGGAAGCTGGACTATTGAACTCTTAAGTCCTTCAGATGGCTTTAGGAGACTAAAGGAGATGAGATTTCTAAAAATAATGTCACTCTGCTGAACTTTCGCTTCCTGAAATGTTCTCCCTCCCTGTTCACAGGACTGATACATTAAAGCTACTTAACAACCTGTCCAAGTCAAGCCATGATATATAGTTTCCAGCAATCTACCTTCCCAAGCATTAATGGAAAATAATAACAAATATTTTCAAAAAAATAGGCAGTAAAGTTTTTTAGCATTTAATGATAGAACTGTTATATTCTTTCTGAGTTAATAAGAAAATTTATATGCTATTTATTTGGATCCTGGACATACCTAGATATCTCTGTATCTCTTAATAAAAGGAAAAAAAAATCTTCCATACAAAAGAAATTTCAGATTCACCAAACCGTTAAGGATGAAAGGGACATCTTGAGACCAGATAGTTTACTCCCTGAGTTTAATCAGGCATAGCAAAAGCAGGCTGCCCAGGACCATGTCAGGTTGAACCCCTCTGTGGATAAGAATCCACAACCTCTCTAAGGAACTTGATCTAGTGTTCAACCATCCTCACAGTAAAAATATGTTTTGGTGTGTTCAGACAGAGTCTCCTGTGTTTCTCTTTGAGCCTGTTGCCTCTTGTCCCATCACTGGATACCACTGAAAAGAGCCTGGCTCTGTCTTCTTTACTCACCACATCAGGTATCTATGTGCATTGATAGGACCCTCCTGAGCTTTCTCTTCTCCAGGCTGAATATTCCCAACTCTTTCAGTCTCTCCTCATATGTCAGATGCTCCAAGCCCTTCATTATCTTCAAGGCCCTTCACTAGACTGGCTTGTATATCCATGTCTCCCTTGCACTGGGGAGTCCAGAACTGGACACACTGGACTCCACTCCAGATGCATCTCACCAGTGCTGAATAGAGAGGAAGTATCACCTCCTTTGACCTGCTAGAAATGATCCCCCTCCTGACACCCAGGATGCTGTTGGCCACCTTTGTCAAGAGGATGTATTGCTGGCTCATGGTCAACTGGCTGTCCACCAGGATCTCCAGGTCCTTCCCAGCAAAGCTGCTTCAGCCGCAGCAGTATGATAAAGTATTAAAGTATTAAATACTATTAAAGAACCTCTAAATGGTGACATTTCTTCTGCAACAGAAGACAGTTGTTTTAAATGTCTTGTGTTAAAACAGATAAGATTTTACTGTCAGATAAAGGATAAAGGATAAAGAATATTTAATTTTTTTAAATGGCGTCATTTGTGATATTATACCACAGGCTATACAGAGAGCCCTGCTTTTGCTTAACCTACTAATACGCCTTTCGATTCACTTAAAACCAGAATTGTTCACCAGGGATTGAAGACATCTGAATTGGAAAATGAGCCTTTCAGTCACTCAGTCTTGCCTTCAGATGAGAAATTAGTCTGAGAACATCTGTTTCATTCCCCAGAGCTTCATTTACAGGAACTGGGAACACTAGTGTCCAGTGAGAAACTGTCTAGACGGTATGTAGCCAGAAATTAAACCACTCTGTGTTTCCAAACCATTTTTTTCATAACAAGGTGGGGTTCTTTTAAGTAGTATTTTTGCAGGATGCATAAATGGAGGGTAGGTTAACAGAGTATTACCCCCTTTCTTAGCACTTGTCTCTTGTTCTCAACTCCCAGCATGGAAAACCAATTTTTCTCAGCGTAATGTCAGTTTTGCTCTGTCTCTTTTACTCCATGTACAAGACATCAGGAGCTCTCTGTGCAAGAAAGATGTAGTGTATATCCTGGCTGATTTTAAGTTTCCTGCCCTGTGACAAATCTGAGTACAAGTGGGCAGGATATCCCTAACACAAATGCATAAAATCACACAGTCCCTATTCAGGTAGCAGTTGCATTTGACCCAGAGCCTGTAAATCCAGAAACAATCAAGAATATGAAAGTACAATCTAGTTTCTGCCCCTTGGACAAGAAGCGTGATATAAGTTCTTCAACAACTACCTGACCCTAATTGTTAGACCTTTCCTCCAGCTTGCTGTTGTTACCATGCCTTATCTGGATTCACTTGACTCATTCTCCCTTGGCTGTGGGGAGGAGAGACCAGCAGGACAGGTCATTCCAGCCCTTCTGCTCTCAGTGGTCGGGGAGGATCCTGGATCCTTAAATTGCACTACATCTTATGTAGGTATGTACTGGTTTCTTCTACATGCTCTCAGTTTTCCATCTCAGCCTGGATAAGTAACCTTAGAAATTTGGGCTCAGTTGAAATAAGAAATGTATTTGGTAAACAAATTAGAACATCACTGACCACAAATGACGGAACAGGTTGAGACATGCAAAGTGTGTCAGTGTGTCGGTGACAGATCTGGGGCAAAGTTTACCTAGAAGCTAAGAAGAAATGTTCCCTCCTGACCAAAATGGTTATATTTCCATGCAAAAATGTGTCAGTATTGGTTCAAGAGCTTTACCAGTAAGCAGCAGAAATGCCTCCAAGATGACCTTGCTTTGCCCAGTGAACAGCTCCACTTATCCTCAAACAACAATAAATTAATTCATTGCTGCTTTATGGTGCTGGCTTTTGGTGGGATTCCTAGGCCCATTCTCTGACCTACACATAACAAAGTAAGATATTTGGAGCTGGGCATCTCTGCTGTCCTGAGATCCATGGGATCCTGGTTGTATGCCCTTCTCTGTCTGAGGCTATTATTTGACAGAGCACTGCTTCAGGCAGATTTCCCCGTGGCAGCATCAGCGTGTGATATTCAACTTCAAACTCGTGTTGTGGCTCTGTTGTTCAGTGCTAGACTGGCAAGTACTGAAACACGTGCCGTCTCCAGTGTCAGATCTGCAAAGATGAGCTGGAGGTAGGAGGAGTTGGCCTGTCAGCTCCAGAAGTTTTTATGCAGCAATTTGGCAGTTTTATAAGCTGTATCTTGACTTTTCCTATGAATTAATGCTCCTCTCTGTCTCTTCCTAGTGACCCACTTGTCTCCTGGGCCGTGTGGTGTACAGGGGCTGGCAGAAGCAAGGAGAGTGACTGCACACCCATGGTTTCCTTGCAAGAGGGAGTTGTAACCACTAGGAGTAAAGAATAAAGAACTGTGCAGACATTGGAAAACTGCATCAAGGTTGTTGGGGATACTGAAATGTAATGATAGTAGTGTGATTGCATCTTACAGAACAGACATTTTCTAGCTGCCTAGGTCATGCTTAAAGGAAGATAACAGCCTAAGCCTTCTACCTACCAACCTTTCACATATATGGGAATCAGCCCTCTGGCCTGGGGTGTTGCTGGGCGTGACAGCCAATCTGGGGAGCCGATTAACTGTAATTTGGTCAGCCAGTTTTGTGGAGGTTAATCCAGGAAATAATTCTTCTACAGCTGACATAACTGCATGGATAGAAACAGGTGTCTACAAAGACTCTTGCAGCACAAGGGAACAGATGCTGCTGTATTCAGAGGTTGACCTGAGGGCTCAGCTTTGCCTGCTGATACATCGGTGGCACCCTGCTGTGGGTCCACGGCTCACAATCCCTAGCAGACAAGGGCAAGATGTCCAGCCACCCTGCATGTCTGGAAGGGGAATCTTTTCAGCTGTCTGACTTAACAGCATTAGGTCTAAAAAGCACGTCAAGCCACTGCTCATAGCACCTTGGATAGCTGAGCAGACTACTTCCTAAACATTTTGCTTGTGTATTTTATTAAAGCTGCTGATTTAATGAGATCTGTTTAGGTTTCAAGCCCTTAATAATCCAGGGCTTTTCCACAGTCGTCTTTTCAAATTTCCACCACAAAGAGTTTATTTACTGACAGCTTTAAGCAGACTGATAGGTGAGCAGTGCTCTCCGGGTGGCTGTCTGTCTTGTAACCTGACACATAAATGAACCTCTCTCTATGTATGTATATATATCAGATTGCTCCTGACAACGTTATTCTGAAGTTCTTCAGTAAATACTGTAAGCACCAGCTGCTCTAGTCACACACACACATTCGCTACATTCTTGTCTTAGGATTTAGTTGATTGTTAAATTAGTGTTTTAAATAATCACTTCAGAGCTTTGGGGACATTTTGTTTGTTCCGTCCCATATACCAGTATGGCAATATCCATGCATAAGACAGATGTTTACCCATGATAGTTTACACAGACAGAGCTCCTAAGTTCTGCAGTTTAGAGAAACAAAATGCACTCATGAGAGAACAAAAAGGTTTGATATTTCCTCTCCCCTCACCTCCCTAAGCCTTTCAGGAAGATGATTTCCAATTATGAAATATTCATTGGAGCCTTGGTTTTGAGGCAATTAAGGCCACTCCCAAGCCAAGTGAAAGGGATCGCTAAAAGTCATAGACCCAGGCTACTCACAAAGACACTAAAATCTTGTACGAAAGCAACTGAGGAAAGAAATACACATTCTTAAGACAGCAAGGACACTCTGGTGCGATAGGAAAGAACTTCATGTGCTCTCCAGAAGTTGAAGTATCCCAAACATGCTCAAAATCTTTGATTTGAAATGAGTTGGAAAACTGAACAATGATATTTTTGTCCTGTATCCTTAGAAAAGCTCTTGATCTTTAAGTAGATAGATGAGGAGGTCACAGACACCTCTTCCAGTAAAAAAGAGTATACGAAACAGGATACATATGTGCTGCTAGGTTTCTTTTCTCCCATTCAAAATTAAAAAAAAAGAGAAAATACAAATTTTCTTACATGTTAGGCTTCAAATCTTCAAAAGCGTTCAGAATTTTAGTGTGGCATCCTTGAGAAATGTCATTTACTTAAACACTCAGTAAGGATTATTGGCAAGTTTTCCCCAAATTCCCGTTTCCAGTGCAGGATATTTGTAAAGCAAATCATACGAATCTGTTATCTTTTCTCAACTTGAAAAGTGCAGATGAGAAGTTGATAGGGTTACTTCTTGAGAAAGTCTCTTTCAGCACCACTTAAGACTGCAGGATTGGATTCTGAGACTAAAAAGTTTCATTCATTGACAACCACTGCATAAAATCTTGTCTACTCCTGCTATATAACAAAATCCCTTGAACTTTCTAATTTTTTTCATGTGTATTTTGTGTGTTGTCTTGGACTGACAGTGTTTTGGACTCAGCGTCACTAGGCCTGCGTATTATACATCACTTTGTATGGCCATTTTGAATTCATGACACATTTCTGAGTCTTTCCATTTAGAAAATTGGAATATGGAAAGTAGTCTTTCTATGTAAAATGCTTTGGCAGTTATATTACTAACACACAATATAATAAAAATTACGGTAGAAATAATGAACATCTATTGTAATATTTCTCAGCAGTAAACTTTTGCGTACCATCTGTAAAAATATAAACACTAATTGCATTTAGAAAAGGAAGACATTCAGATCATTCCATGAATTCCACCTTAATAAAATAGCACTCTTTGGAAAAATAAAAATAATGTGCCAATTTTCATGACTACACCAAACTAAGTAGTAAATAGGTAGGTAGTTTCATTCAGTAAAATCCTAACACTATTGAAGTCAGGGTGAATTCCGACACTGACATAAAACCAAATATTTTTTCTCTATTATTCAGAAAGATCCTTTCTGGTCTTTTTACAAGATTACAAGAGTTCTTGAATGAATAACATTGGGTTATTTTGACACTGAAATGTCATATACAACAGGAAAAAATGAAAAATTAAAACTGAGAAAAAACAACAGCACACAATCTTATTAAACATTTCATTAATACAAAAAATGTGAGAACTGTCTTTCTTTAAATCCACTTAAAAGATTAAATTAATTATTTAAAGCGATTTAACATCCCTGTTCCACAGTAT
>VZSC01002555.1:30784-67715 GCA_013398225.1 Steatornis caripensis
GAGGAAGAGTAATTAGAATTCCTTTTCTAGATAATAACAATATATGCAAACCCCAATAAAATAATACCTGTTAATATTTAAATTACTACTTCTTCAAAAGGAATGCATTTGTGACTAAGTTACCACAAGGTGAAATACTGATTTAACAAGCTTGATTTAATTTCAACTGCTTAAAACTATTTATCAACAAATATTTTTTATTTTTACCAAGGAACAGCAATGGTAGAGGAAACTATAAGAATGTGAAACTGCCATTTCTCTGTCTCCCATTTACGGTAGCTTTTGAATTAAGAGGGCTAGTAGTTTGGAAAGTCTTTGATCACAGCATAATAGTTTAAAAAGTTGGGAGAAACACAACTCCAAACTTTCTGCAGAATGATGCCAGGCCCAAAGGGCAAAGGCTGTCACCGTAAATATCAGACATCCTATATTCTAATTTTACTCTTTCATCTGTCTCTGCCATAACTGGGCTCAGTTCTGCTAGGAAATGTTTTCATTTGCCCTTGAAACCTTTACACTGTCAAGAGAATTGTTAATATCATCACCTAATGTTACTGTTTAATATTGAGAAAAACATTCTACAGTTTTAGGATATATTAGCATGTACAAATACATTAAATGTGACTTTCAGAAACTTGATGTAAACTGCCAAATTTGCCTGAAAAATACTCTTTTAACAGGGAAAAACTTTTTTGTCTTATTCAATTTTTTCAATGATACTGGATCTTATATTTCATCAACAGTTTTTCCCATTTCGGATCAGCCCTAGTTTTAATTCACTTATCATCACAATTGTTGTCGTCACTATTATTCATACATATATATGTATATATATATACACACATATATTCCACTATGAATATTTCTAAACATAATTAAGCTGATTCATTAAATTCACTCTCCGATAGTTTAGTCACAGCTGACTTTTTGCTTTGTGCTCACTAATATAAACATTAAGTCAGGTAATCCCAGAACCTGGCTATTAAAATGTCCATTATTTGGACAGAATAAAGCATCAGCTTCCTTCAATTTATAAACATTTCCTAGGTTATTCAGAATCTCTACAACTCCTTCATAGCACTAGTCCTTCTTTTAGAATGGAAAGGAATGGAACAGAACAGAATAATTCAGTTGGAAGGGATTTACAATGATCATCTAGACCAATTGCCTGGATTTATCATGGTTTCATTCTTTTTCTCTCCAGTTCTTATAATTTTAACTGCAGATTTAGATTTGCTTTTCTTCCAAAACTTTATTCAGGCTGGGCATGTCATACCTGTACCATTCCAGCAGCAATATGACAGTATCTTTTCTCCCATGCTGAATATGACTCCAGTCCCTCTCTTCTGCTTGTCTACCTACCAGCAGAGCTTTCTAACTCTGTTGTCTTTTGCACTCTCCGATACGTTACTTCTTCTGTCCTTCGGCCTTGTCACTTACTCCTTTTGTAGTATCAACCATTTTATGGAACTGATAACCATTCTGTGATTTTTTTTTTCTTTCTACTTCTCCTCTATCTTCTCCACTGAAAACTCTGTTTTTCAACACCATTTTCCTGCTGTAAGTCAGTCTCTTCTCTTTGTTCTCCAGATCTCGCAGTCACATCGCTCCATAGTCCTTCTCATCCAGTCAGGGATCCATCTTTCCAGTCATCTTGTTGGGAAGATAATTGTCTTTGCCATCACATCTTTCTGCTCATTTTCTCCGTTATATCTCCAAATTCCTCCATTGCCCTCACTGTCATCCCTGGCTGCACTTTTTCTCCTCATAAGTTCTTGTTCATGAGTTCAGTCCATAATGTTGCATACCTGTGAAATGTGATCTTTATCACCTTCGCATGCAGTCATTTCAGTTGTTTCCTCCGATATCCAGGACCTTGTTAGTCACCAAAATATTCTTTTCACAGTACTTCTTTTTAGGCAAAAATAAGATTAAATTTCACCTAAATTCCCTACTTTGGGTTTTCCCCAGCTATGTTCTCTGGTCCCTAACCTCTTCTGTTATTTACAGTGTTTATTAAGCTTTGTGCCTAGACCAGTTCTGATTCTCAAGCCCCCAGACTGGCCATTCCTAATCAGAGCAATAGTCCACCTAAACTGATACCCTGTATGTGGCAGGGTACTGTGCTGCTTGGCTTTCTGAGAAGCATCTTTATTGAGCTTTTAGGAGGCTGTTGTCATGGTTTGAGGCCAGTCAGCAACAAAGCATTCTGCGGCTGCTCGCTCACTCCTCACCCCACATCTGGATGAGGAGAAAATGTAACGCAACCTGGTGGGTCAAGACAAGGACAGGGAGGGTTCACTCACCAGTTATGGTCCCAGGCAAAAACAGACTTAATTTGGGGAAATAATTAAATTTAATCAGTTATCAATCAAAGCACAGTAGGATAAGGAGGCACAAAAAGCCAGATCTTAAAAACAAATAAATAAACACCTTTCCTACCCCACCCTTCCCTCCTTCCCGGGCTTGAGTTCCCTCTCCCCCAATGTCTCTCCCTCCTCCACCCTCAGTGGTGCAGTGGGCCAGGGAACGGGGGAGCAGTCAGTTCTCCAGAGATTGTCTCTGCCGCTCCTTCCTCCTCAGGCAGGGAGGGCTCCTCGCACGCTTCCCCTGCTCCAGCACGAGGTCTCTCCCACAGCAGACAGTCCCGCATGAACTCCTCCAACATGAGTCCTTCCCATGTGGTGCAGTCCCTCAGGAACGCACCGACCCAGCACGGGCTGCCCACAGAGCCACAGCCTCCTTCAGGAGCAGGCACCTTCCCTGGCGTGGGGTCCTTCACGGGCTGCAGGTCCGTCTCTGCCTTGACATGGCCCCTCATGGGCTGCTCCACTGCGATCCTCTGTGGTCTGCAGGGGCACAGCTTGCCCTTTCACCGCAGGCTGCAGAGGAATGTCCACTCTGGCATGTCCCACACATCTCCTTCCTCACTGACTCTCAGTATCTGAATAGATGTTTCTCTCACATCCCCCTACTTCCTCTGCTGCAAGTCTCAAGAACCGCTCCTTTGTCCCCTCCTTAAATACACTATCGCAGAGGCTCGTCTATTGTCTCTGAATGACCTGGCCTCAGCCCAAGGCAGGGCTGCTTTGGAGCTGGGGGAGCTTCGAGCAGCTTCTGACAGGGGCCACCCGCCCATGTAGCCCCTGCCCCTGCTACCAAAGCCCCCTGGCACAGACCCAACACAGCTGCCCACAAAGAAATTCACTTTCTGAACAGCTTAGGCAAAAAACTAGTCTTCCTATGACCCAAAGCCTGGTGTTTTCACAGGATTGCAATGCCGTGCATTTTTCCACCTTAGAAAGCCCAATTAGTGTTGAAATTGTGGTTTTAGAGACACAATCTCTAAAAGACATAGTCTGAAAGTTTTACCATTCATCAGGTAGTGGTTTGGTTGATGATGCATAAAACAGCTTTCTTGCTGGAAGAGTATATGAGGCCTGTAGCTCAAAGGTCAAATAAGGAACCTCTAGAGATGTGCTGTTATATTACACCCTGTTCAGTGTCCCATTAGTTATTTGATTTTTTTCTAGCTTACTGGAGAAGGCACATGACTGTCTTTTTCCAGTAAAGCCGTCCACACCGCAGAATGCCAGACAGAGATGCAGCCCCTTAACTAGTCCACAAACTTTTAATAATAGAAAATCTCTTCATTCCTTTAACCTGCACCTAACCTTTAAGAACATTATGCTTGACCCCCTCCCTCTAAGCAGCACCTGTGTGTGCAATAGCTCTTCTTATGGCTCCCTGGGATGTCTTGAAGGTGAATGTCTACGTGGATGTCCATGCCATGCAGCTGCAGTAATTTTTGGCTGCTTTCAGCTTATCCTGAAGACATGCCTGTTCTCAATTTGTTTGGAAGTTCCTCCTTCAGACAGAGACAATATTTACTTCTTTTCCAAGGCTAATGCTTGTCTAAAGCATTTCCATTTTTCTTTCCACATCGTCTGTGCATTACCATGGCCTTGCAGCTCTCCACAGCAGACTGGACCAGGAGGGCTTATGGTCAGAGTCTGCCTCCAGCTTGTTTTGCAGCTGTGGAGAACTTGCTCTTACATACTCAGCATTTTCTCTGTAACCCGTGCTGCCATTAGGAAAGACTTTGATTATTTACATTAAAATTACCTGATTCATGTAGCTCCCTGGAGAGTGTTGAGCATTTTTTCTTTCTACATGTTCACCTCATATAGACAAGTACTTCCAGTAATCTGGAGGTCTGTGGTTTAATGTCCTTTAGGAGATCTGTAATGTGTTAAAAACACAGAACCTGAGCTATTTGCCTGTTAGCTGAACATGTGAATTCAGTAGTTTTAGGAACCAGAGCAAATCCAGGCAAAAAACAAATCAGGGTATTCAGGCATCTTCTGTAGCGGCCCTTATAGCTAGGGCACAGTCACAGCTCACAGAGCCACTGAAGGTGTAGCATCATCCCCACTCAAAACATCCCAGCCATATTTCCCTAGAAAACACTTCTTTGCAACGGCACTTCTACAGGAGAGAGTTCTGAAAGAAGGACAGATAAAATGCAGGGACCAGCTTTATAAAAAATAATTTGCTCCCGCAGTAAATGAGCTACTCGCATTGTAAATGTACAGATAGTTTTTAGATTGTAGAGTGCCTCACAGCAGCTCCATTTCATCTTTGGAAAAGTATCTTGTACATTTTGTAACACAATCAATAATGAACAATACTTGGTAAAATCAAATAAGATAGGAAACAATTTGGTATTGATAGCATGAGACAGTGCAGTATCCAAACATACATTCACAGATTGTAAATTCCCCTGATCTGTCTGCAGAATCAAAAAGCTGAACGGACTTCAAAGACCCTAAACATTTTAGATAATCATTTAACAGACTTTCTACGATTTTAATGAAAAATATAATTTAGCACAATTACAGTTTAATTACTTTACCCTCAGCATACTCTCTTATATGATAGCCATCAGATCTAATTATTTCCTTTCCATTTGAGTTTAATAAAAAAGGAATTGGGCCAATGTAATTGCCAAAGTAAATCTTGCTGTAGTGGAGTAACACAGCTGAGCTTTTATGATGCATCCTCTGGGGCACCACTAGCTTAAATTGGGGAAATTTGTACTTTGGAAGAAATCCAGAAATTTTAGTGGAAATAAGGCCCACTCAAATACCTCTACATTTTCACCAAAAAGCTTCAATGCAGCAGATCTAAACCTCAATTTAAACCAATGAACACTTGTGTACTGCACAATGGAAAGCATCACAGTACACCATTCAGGATCTTGTTTTGATTTTGTTACAACCCTGTAACAAAAATTTAAAATACAACTGGTGTAAAACAGTCTGGTATTCTCAAATGTCTCACTCACACTGTTTTGTAATAAGTGAGGAATTTTTTGTCAGATCTGTTTTTGCCATTGGTGCTGGTCAAATCTTCTTATATTTTCACTAGAATAAATAAAATGAAATAATAAATTTTAAACTACTTGACTGTGAATCTGCATTTGCCTTTAATGCTGTGTTTCCTGAAGGCACTTTGACATTCCCTCTGGCCCTTGGCTGAGGAAACACAGTCTTACCTCTGATCTAGCAGTACCACACATCCTGCGAGTCTGCACCAGCGGAGATGCAGTCTCCAATGGCCACCCGAATTGTGCCTTTCTAGAGACAAGGTAGCAACAAAGATCCAAATTATTGATGAAATTACAAGAAAAGAAGCATTTTCGAAGGAACCCTAGGAGGTTGACAGGAACACTATCAAGCTCAAAATGACAGCATGAACTGTTCTGTATTGTGAATGTCTAAAGTGTGTTGTTTTGATAGAAAATAACTGAAAGTTTCACTATTTCCTAATCCTCTTTTTCTTTCCTGCAGAAATACCAACATTTCCTATCAGGGAGAAAATCTAGTTTTCATTCTGCTGTAGTCATTAGTAAGTTTGGTAAAGAAGATTTTGTTTGCAGCACAAAAGTCTTAACATTGATATCTCTAACTTGAAAGGCCAAGGGACTTTGGGGGTTTTTTTTTGTTTCTTCCTTTCTTCAGAACATTATTTTCCCATTCTTAAACTCATTCAGCATTTCTTCAGATGGAGACGTATTAGTTGCCTTCCTTCCCAAGCACAGTCCCACTTTTCCTCCTGCTTATGTTGCCTTTCTAGTTTGACCCATATAGCTTCGTGCCTTCCTCACAAAGCTTTCCCCACTGCTTATTGGAGTTCACAGATTTGCAAAGACCAAGCTCATTGCTATTTCTGAAGGAATGTCTTTTTCTGTCCATTATGCAGGAAAAACTCTTTGCATTCTTCAGTAGTCTTTACAATGTTATTTAATCAGTCCATTATCCAGAACATAAAGTCACTTTAGTCGTCTGCCTCAAACACTCTAAGCATGGCTCAACACCAGCAGGATGAAAANCTCATTCGGCATTTCTTCAGATGGAGACGTATTAGTTGCCTTCCTTCCCAAGCACAGTCCCACTTTTCCTCCTGCTTATGTTGCCTTTCTAGTTTGACCCATATAGCTTCGTGCCTTCCTCACAAAGCTTTCCCCACTGCTTATTGGAGTTCACAGATTTGCAAAGACCAAGCTCATTGCTATTTCTGAAGGAATGTCTTTTTCTGTCCATTATGCAGGAAAAACTCTTTGCATTCTTCAATAGTCTTTACAATGTTATTTAATCAGTCCATTATCCAGAACATAAAGTCACTTTAGTCGTCTGCCTCAAACACTCTAAGCATGGCTCAACACCAGCAGGATGAAAAAGCTGTATGAATCTTTAATCTCTATATCACAACCCATTTGTCGCCCTTTTATTCTTTCCTCTTTTGAGTTAAAACCATCGTGCTGTGTACTCTTAATCAAGCAGCAAACAAGTATGACATACTTGGCATCAGTTTCACTTGAAAAATTTTCTCTTCACATTGGCTTTTCTACACAGAAATGAAACGGGTCATCTGGTCGCTAATAAAACTGCCTGCAGCTCATCAATCTGTTAAGTTTAAGATTAATCAACACTTACTTACTTCAAAAAAGAGTGGAGGCTGGGTTTTTAAAAACACTCAGCAGCAGTCCCCTCCTTGTCCTCATTGAAATCCAATTTCAATAGGCTTAAAAAGCCATTTTAGAAAACCCATTCTCTGTGTTTTATGGCCAAGGTTCATAGTTACAGAGCATCATCACATGATAACCTGGGTCATTTCAATATCCAGAACTCTGAAGCTTATAGTCATTTCCTTTCCAAAGGGCTGATATCCTTTTAAAAAGGCTTTCAGATTATTTCCCAAATTTCTCCATGAACTGCAGAATTAAGTGAAATATGACAGCATGAACACTGCTATTATCCATTTAAACAATATTTTGAGCATTCTATAGTTTTGATACCTCAACAATTTCTGTTTCAGTGCTTGCTACTAAGAAGTCTGCAGAAAAGAAGTCAAAGCATTTTAATAACTCTTCTGACATCAGATATGGCTCAAAACTTTCACTCTGCCATAGCATTGTCTTTAAGAAGAATATTATGTAAGAATCAGAAGATCTGGGAAATGGGCACATTCGACATATTTAACACTTTTGATACATTTAACTTTGTGTCTTAAAATCACATCCTTCCTTTTACCTCTAGGTAGTCATGCTTATAACGGCAAACCTCCAGAAACTGAAATCGTCTAGGCCTGTTAATGAGACTTGAGAATAGCACAAAGATCAGGATATTTTTCTAAAACACTTTTTAGATTCTTTATACCCGTCTTTTGGTGTAAGAACCATTTGGATGGACATATCCAAGATTTTGTATCACAAACTGAAAAACTGGTTGTTAAAAAAAAAATCTGAGATCTTTATCTTTGAGCAAAAATGCAGAATCTGAAAGCTAGAACAACAAATATCATAAAAAAGTATGGAAATACTAAGAAGTGGAAATATGATATCACACAATTTCCAGAACCTCTCTGTTCTGCTGTGTTGTTGGCTTTCCATCGTTCTTCTTTCCTCTAGTGAGAAAATATTAGAAGATGTAGACTATGAGTTTTCATAAAATCACAACATTTCATTCTAATTTCCTTTTCCCCTTGGAGAAGAAACTGTTACCAAATGCAGAGCCTAGGTCTTACTTTACTCACAGCTGTAAGTATCATAGATGTGTTTCCCTGCTGGAGGAGCTGCAACAGGACTTCATCACTACCATCCCCACAACTTTTTCTAGGGAACAACAGCATTCAGGTGTAGTTCAGGTTCTCCTGTGAGGCTACCAGTGAATATTGTTCAGGAATTGCACTGAATTCCCTGAGGTTACTTGGGGAAAAAGGCAATCTGATCCCTTGCCACTGGCCTCTTCATTAACCTCAATCAATCTTAACATTTACACCTGCCCTTGCTTTCCTGCTGATAGAGCCTTGGCAATGCCAGCACTTTCAGAGCATTCCTGCAGGCTGGGCTTTCCTGACAGCATTCATTTGCAGGTAATTTGCTGGTTGCTCTGAAGGACCTTGTTGCATTCTGCGGTTTACAGATCTCTAACATACACCCTTGCGGCTAATTGAATTCTACTAATCCTTGCTATAGCTACTTTCATTAAAGGATGCTTGCAGCCTTTTAAACAAACAATTAAAACACATCCCTTTCCACTTGCAGATTAACAAAACCAGCTAGCTTTTTACCCAGCTATGCCCAGTCTCAGATGCTGGAGTCATACAAGTCTTTCTTTGCTGTGAGGTTTCCAGCAGGGTTTGGGGTTTTTTTACTTTGTGTTTACTGACACTGTTCATTATTTAAGACTGAGTTTCAGAATTACAGCATTCCAACTTCTCGGTCCAAGTGCTGAATGTTTGTGTCCTTTACGTGCAGTGCAAACTGTATTCTAAGCAATGTTTCATAAGATTTTTATTCAAGAACCACCACACCTTTGGGAAATAAGAAATCAGGAAATTTTAGCAATGCTTTTGGTTAATGTCCATTCGTGATACCAATTAGGCTAAACTTTGAATATTGTTTTCATGTCATTTGGTATTTTTGTTACATTGGTAGAAATCTGTGAGTTGGATTTTTTGCAGTCATTTCACAGGTCACTTCCTAGTAGTGCATGGATCCACTGTGGTTCACTGAATACAGATTGAGGAATTTTAATCTGACATAGCTGAACCATAAACCAAGCAAATCTACTCTTGCAAATACAAATGCAGAGCCAGACGTGAGAAAAGCAAGCCCTTTCTGATTTTTGAAGCCATCAAAGTGGGTCTGTGTCATAGCCCCTCCTGTTTAAGAACACATTTCAATTTCTTTTTATAAAGCTACTAGTGCCTGGTGCAGTTGAAGCTCCCTCACTGCCTGCAGAGAAGAGGATTTCAGCCTCAGTGGGCACCTGATGCTTCAGAATTTCTGATGTAATTTTTCTTTTTTCCACTTATTATTATTGCAAAGCTTAAGAAGTAGGTTTGAGTGTGCAAGTTGGTTTAAATGTAACGATTACCATAAGTTAGAATCAGTGAAACTGCTGTGCTGGTCTCCAATACAATGTTGGTCCAGTCAGAGCTGTCCCCAAAATAGTTTTCACAAAGCCTGCACTTATCAACCAGACCTGGAGAGAAATACTCATATAGTGAAGATCTAAAAACTGATATGGAAAGCAGTACTTTGGCATGGAAGAAGTACGCTAGAGAGGTCTGGACATGAAAGCACCTTTTTGCCTTGTTTGAAGTTTCACACTTCATTGGCATTTCTTCAAGCATTGGGGACAACTGTGTCCAGCTGCACAGCAGGATTAGACCACCATTTTCCTACCTTCTGCCAGCTCCAGTAGAAGACTCCACAGTGTGAATGCTTTGGGAAGGGAAATTCAAAAGGCTCCTTGTGGTCCAGTTTCTTCTATGTCCTTACATGTTCAGGCATGCCTACATTTGCCTGCCTCAAGAGTTTCTGCTCATTCATCCTTCCTACCACATGGATTGGGTGAGCGGGTTGAGCCTATCATCCCTAGAAAAGAGCAGGGCATAGTTCTTGCCCTGACATTGAAATCCTGACCGCCCCTCCTCCCCAAGGCTCTGGTGAGTAATACTGGGTTTTTTCTGATGAGTAATAGTTTAATAAAGTTATGGCTTCCTGCAGTGCCATGTATTTTAGTGGTCCCGCATTTCCTGGCTTCTGCCATTTCCTCTCTCCCAGCATCACTTTCTGGCTTGAAAAAGGAATTAATTGCAACCCTTCTGTGAGGAGGGCAACAGTGCTTGCCAGATTCACTCAAATTCTGCTGCTTCTACTGAAAACCAGCCTCCAACGGCCTCAAAACAACAAATAAGCACGGAAGCTCTGCTCTTGGAAATTCTATCACCTGCTCACATACTACTGCAAACAAACATCACAGCAGATGATGCTGTCAGAAGTGACAGTTGTACCATTCTATCATAGCTGAAGAAATTCAGCTTGGTGCTAGAGAAAAATGTAAGAACCTCAGGAGGGATGGAGAAGAAAAGGAGTCAGAAGGGAAAAAAGGAAGAGAAATTCATCTCCAATGGAGTAAAAATTGAAAATAAGTAAAAATAAAATCCTGCCTTTGACAACGGAGCCTGAGCTGAGAAAATCATTGTTCTGATGCGCCATATTCACTGTTGTCTGCTGTCAAAACTTCAAAATTCAAAAAATTATTTCCCTTCATAAGGAGACAGAGAAATTACATTTTAGATTTGTTTCCGTCTATAACTCAAAATAATAGGCCTGTCAGGCAAGGAGCTGCTTTAAGTTCTCTTTTGCTTCCTTTCTTTTTCTTCTTCACTCCTTTCTCTTTCATAGAATCATAGAATCATCATAGAATCATAGAATGGTAGGGGTTGGAAGGGACCTCTAGAGATCATCTAGTCCAACCCCCCTGCTAAAGCAGGTTAGCCTAGAGCAGGTTGCACAGGAATGCATCCAGGCGGGTTTTGAATATCTCCAGAGAAGGAGACTCCACAACCTCTCTGGGCAGCCTGTTCCAGTGCTCTGTCACCCTCACAGTAAAGAAGTTCCTCCTCATGTTCAGGTGGAACTTCCTGTGTTCCAGTTTGTGCCCATTGCCCCTTGTCCTGTCGCTGGGCACCACTGAGAAGAGTCTGACCCCGTCCTCTTGACATCCACCCTTTAGATATTTGTGAGCATTGATCAGATCTCCTCTCAGCCTTCTCTTTTCCAGGCTGAACAGACCCAGCTCTCTCAGCCTTTCCTCATAAGAGAGATGCTCCACTCCCCTAATCAACTTTGTGGCCCTCCGCTGGACTCTCTCCAGTAGTTCCCTGTCTCTCTTGAACTGGGGAGCCCAGAACTGGACACAGTACTCCAGATGCGGCCTCACCAGGGCAGAGTAGAGGGGGAGGATCACCTCCCTCGACCTGCTGGCCACACTCTTCTTAATGCACCCCAGGATGCCATTGGCCTTCCTGGCCGCAAGGGCACACTGCTGGCTCATGGTGAGCCTGTTGTCCACCAGCACTCCCAGGTCCTTCTCCGCAGAGCTGCTCTCCAGCAAGTCAACCCCCAGCCTGTACCGGCACATGGGGTTGTTCCTCCCCAGGTGCAAGACCCTACACTTGCCCTTGTTGAACTTCATCAGGTTCCTCTCCGCCCAACTCTCCAGCCTGTCCAGGTCACGCTGAATGGCAGCACAGCCTTCCGGTGAGTCAGCCGCTCCCCCCAGCTTTGTATCATCAGCAAACTTGCTGAGGGTACACTCTGTCCCTTCGTCCAAATCATTGATGAATACGTTGAACAGGACTGGACCCAGCACTGACCCCTGGGGAACACCGCTGGTCACAGGCCTCCAACCAGACTCCGCACCACCGATCACTACCCTCTGCGCTCTGCCATTCAGCCAGTTTTTGACCCACCTCACTGTGCGCTCATCTAAGCCACTCTTCCTGAGCTTTCCTATGAGGATGTTGTGGGAGACAGTGTCAAAAGCCTTACTGAAGTCAAGGTAGACAACGTCCACTGCTCTCCCCTCGTCCACCGAGCCAGTCATGCCATCATAGAAGGCTATCAGATTGGTCAAGCAGGATTTACCCTTGGTGAATCCATGTTGACTACTCCGGATAGTCTTCTCCTCTTCCATGTGCTTGGAGATGAGTTCCAGAATGAGCCGTTCCATCACCTTTCCAGGGATGGAGGTGAGACTGACTGGCCTGTAGTTTCCCGGGTCTTCCTTCTTGCCCTTTTTGAAGATTGGAGTGACATTGGCTTTCCTCCAATCTTCAGGCACCTCTCCTGTTCTCCACGACTTTTCAAAGATGATGGAGAGTGGCCTAGCAATTACCTCCGCCAGCTCCCTCAGCACACGTGGATGCATCCCATCGGGACCCATCGATTTGTGCGTGTTCAGTTTGCCTAGCTGCTCTCTAACCCAATCCTCATTGACCAAGGGCAAGTCTTCATTTGTCCGTGCTTCCTCTCTTATCTCCAGAGTCTGGGAGTCCTGAGGGCCAGTCCTAGCAGTGAACACTGAAGCAAAGAAGGTATTCAATAACTCTGCCTTCTCCGTGTCCAGCGTCACCAGGTCACCCGCCTCGTTCAGCAGCGGGCCCACATTTTCCCTAGTCTTCCTTTTGCTCCCAATGTACCTATAGAAGCCTTTCCTGTTGTCCTTCACCTCCCTTGCCAGGTTTAATTCCAGGCAGGCCTTAGCCTTCCGTGTTGCATCCCTGCATGTTCTGACAACAGTCCTGTATTCCTCCCAAGTAGCCAATCCTTTTTTCCACATCCTGTAAACTTCCTTCTTCCCTTTGAGTTTTTTTGCGACCTCCTTGTTCATCCACGGAGGTCTCCTGCCTCCTTTGTTCGACTTCTTCTTCATCGGGATGCACTGATCCTGAGCTTGGAGGAAGCGGTTCTTGAATATTAACCAGCTCTCTATGGCCCCCCTGCCTTCTAGAGCGCTAACCCAAGGGATTCCTCCCAGTAGGTCTTTGAAGAGGGCAAAGTTAGCTTTCTTGAAGTCCAGGGTTCTAATCTTACTTGTAGCCCTGCTTCTTCCACGCTGGATCCTGAACTCCACCATCTCATGGTCACTGCAGCCAAGGCTGCCCCCAACCTTCACATCTCCAACCAGTCCTTCTCTGTTTGTTAGTATCAGGTCCAGGGTCGCTCCTCTCCTCGTCGGCTCCTCCACCACCTGCGTTAAAAAGTTGTCACCAATGCTCTGCAGGAACCTCCTGGACTGTACATGCCTGGCCGTGTTGTTTTTCCAGCAAATATCAGGGTGGTTGAAGTCCCCCATGAGCACCAGGGCCTGTGACTGTGAGGCAACTTCCAGCTGTCTGTAGAAGGCCTCGTCAAGTTCCTCTTCCTGATCAGGTGGCCTATAGTAAACACCCACAACAGTGTCACCTGTATTGGCCTGCCCTCTAATTCTTACCCATAGGCTCTCGACTCGTTCTTCATCCACCCCTAGGCAGAGCTCGATACATTCCAGTTGCTCTCTGACATAAAGAGCAACTCCACCACCCCGTCTTGCTGGCCTGTCCTTCCTAAAAAGTACATAGCCGTCCATGACTGCATTCCAGTCATGCGAGCTGTCCCACCACGTCTCCGTGATCGCAATGAGGTCGTGGCCCCGTGACCACGCACAGATCTCCAGCTCCTCCTGTTTATTCCCCATACTGCGTGCATTGGTGTACAGGCACTTCAGGGAGGTAGTCGAGCACGCAGGTTTCCCCGGAGGGGCGCACAAGGATCCAATGCCTTCATACCCATCCTTGAGGTGGTTGGATTCCTGCTTCTCATTTTGGGAGGCAGGCGAGAAACCTTTGTAGCTGCCCTGATTATCCTTGCTTTTTTGCTTGCTTATGCCGTCAATTGCAATGGCATGAGTATTGCCATTGTGGACCCCACCCCCCGAGTCATTCAGTTTAAAGCCCGCCTCACCAGGTTGGCCAGCCTGTTGCCAAAGATCCCCTTGCCCTTTCTAGACAGATGGAACCCATCCGTCCCTAACAGATTAAAGTCCCTAAAGTACGTCCCGTTATCATAAAAACCAAACCCCTCGCGACGACACCAGCCACGTAGCCAGGAGTTGACGTGCATTATCTTTCTATTCCTGGCTTCACCCTTACCTCTAACCGGTAAAACGGAGGAGAAGATGACCTGCGCACCGACATTTTTCACTCGCGCCCCCAGGGCTCTGTAGTCTGCCTTAATTCTGGTCAGACTCCGGTGTGCAGTGTCATTTGTACCCACGTGAAAGAGCACCAGCGGATAATAGCCCATGTTCTTGGTAAGTTGTGGCACCCTCTCGGCAACGTCTCTTATCTTAGCTCCCGGAAGGGGACAAACCTCTCTCAGCTCTCTGTCAGGCCGGCAGATGGATGACTCAGTGCCTTTTAACAGAGAGTCCCCCACTACGAGCACTCGTCGTTTCTTTTTATGGCGACCTTTCCTATGAGATTTGAGTGCAAATGGTTTTTTGAAGGGATGTGGGGCACAATGTTGGGCATTTTGTTTTGAGTCCTAGGGAAACAATAAATTCAGTACTTGAAGAAGTGAGTGAAATACCAACTTCTGTTACAAAGAGCACCAGAAATTCAGGGAGAGCTGCTTCAGAAAACATCTTGTGACACCATGAAGTAAAGATTTCTCAGACTCCACACAAAAAATTGAACAATTGTGCTGAGTGAAAGATTCAGAGCAGTAATGTAATCATTTACAAATTTGTCCCTGAAAAAACTCTATTTCCTATTGACTGACCTTTTTTTTTTTCAGTTTATGATGACATTCAGAGGACTTTCTCCTCCCTTTTTAGCTTTTAATGCTGAGACATTTGCTCTATCTTCCATGTTCTCAATTTTTCAGTCCTTTCGACCCCTTCTTTTACCCCATGTTAATACTGTGACCCTTCTGTGAGGTTTCCCACGTGCCACAGAGAAAGAAAATAAGCCAACCTCAGACATTGAGCGGCCACTCCTGGTTAAAGAAGCTGGGCTTTCTCTCTCTGTTTGGGACAGTGGTTTGATGCAGACCGCTGGGGTGGTAGGAAAGCAACAGCCATCAGCCTTTACTGCTCCTGGGCCAGGGAAGAGGCGGGTCTTTCTGCTTATTAAGCTGTCTTTTCCCACCATGGAAGAAATCAAATGGACATATGTATGCTATACCTGCATTTCTTGAGACGTTAAGAGTCCATTAGCATTTATTTTCTCTCTGAATACTAGACTGAATACTAGACTGAATACTAGGTTGGGCTCCAGGCATTTTTTTTTGTCTCTTTTTACCTCTAGACTGTCACTGTATGTTTGCATTTTCACCTCCACACTTAGGATTTCACTCTTAAGTGTGACAAAGCCTTTCTCTGAGAATGACTAAATCACCTGATCTCTGTGACAACTTGCTTTATGGGACTACTAATTAACTGGCATCTGGGTTTGTAGAAAACTGGCATGAATTATATTTCTTTCCTAGAAAAAACATTTACCTCCTAAGCCATCCTTTTCACCAGAAAAGGATTCAAACTCTTCAACCTCATTTACCATGCAGCCTTTCCAATATATTCATCTGGAGATAAAAGAAATAATACTTCTAAGCAACAGTACTGGCAAAATTTTCTTGCCCAGAAATCAAGGAAAAATCCCATACTCTATGTTGTAATGCAGCTCACTGAATTCTCGGCAGGGGACCAATCCAGACCTAGTTACCAGTGGCCTACACCCTGTAGGTGTATTTTCCAAATTAAATACCATGATCCTTCTATGAGGTAGCCTCCAACAGAGAAAACAGTGAGCCTCAGACCTTCGTTAAACAGTGTGTGGCTAAACACTGCTTTTTCTTCCTCAGCTCTATGTGAGACAGCTGTCTGGTGGAGAGAGCAGGAGAAACAGGATGAGAAGATTCCAGAACTCTTTGCTTCGACTCCAGCAGCTCCTAAAGGATAGCTTCAACAGGCAAATGAAATCGCAAGTTTCAACACAAACCTGGTTTTGTCTTGTATTTAAAATGAATGCATTCATAAAATGAATGAATCATTTAGTGATACACCAAGACTGTTCATAAAAGCATGGTTTTTGTAAAAGAAAAAGAGTACAAAGAAATGGAAACCTGAAAATATTCCTAGTAGTTATCCTTGCCTGAGCTGGCTTTATGTTATTTCTTCTGGAGCTGCTTTTCACAAGCTCTCAGGTTTGTCTTTTCTTGACTAGGAAGGAGATCTGAGACCCACATTTGAGTCAGATCTGGAAATGATTTGGGAGTTCCAACTAGTGTGAAAACACCTGTTTGGATCCTGAGAACAGTCGGAAAAGCACCTGTCTGTGGACATCAGACATTGTAAAATCCATTTTTCCAAAGCACTTCAACATCAATTAAAAGTCCTTTTAAATGTGTCAGCTGAAGTTGGTTATTCAGCAAACTCCACTGGAATTTGCTTGGGAAAATTTCTATCATTCTCTACACTTCTAATTGTCACATAAAGATGCAAAAGAATCACCTCTAATCAAAGTTGTATTCACTTCTGATCTAAGATCATCCCACACTGTAGTTATAAAATTGTTTGCTTTTTATGGCAATTCCTGCAAGAGTTTTAAGATGCATCCTTTACTTTTTTTTTTTTTTTTTGAGAGTGGCCACTTCAAGGACCTCATTTCAAAAATTAATAATTTTAAATATATCCTGGCATATTTTTGCCCTTCAATTTCTGGTCAGTATCTGCATCCTTTCCACCCTAACACAAAGTGTGATAATAATATTTCATTCAGCTTTTCCACAAGGGGCCATATTTGCAGTATCTTCGATATACTTCATCTTCACTCAGAACGAAATATACTGCTGAGTAATTTCATGAGCATCCTGCCTGTTATCTTCTTTCTTCTGAGAGGACTTTATATTTTTCTTTGTGAGAGGGCTGTATATTTTTCCTTGTGATTTTGAGGAAGATATCAAGTGCCTAAGGGTGGTTGCATGGCTTTACTTGGCAGGTGTTTAACACAAATGCGAACAAACATAAACACAAACGTACACATACATTATTTCAAATGATACTGTTTACTTCTTTTAGTCATCTTGTACCACCACTGCCTTCTCTGTTGCCAAAAAAAAGAAAATAATAGAACATACTATCTGTGTTGACTTCACTAGAAAGCAGCATTTTATAAGAGTCACAGTGCTAGTAGGAAAGCTGCAACTTAACCCGTGTAATCCCATCAACTCCTCTCTCACTCATACAATTTTATAGGAAAAAAAGCTAAGATGGCACATTAGGGAGCCCAGGAAACTATGATTCTGATCTTGGAGAATCCAAAGATTAACAGAGATGAGTAAGCACCGTAACAGACAGCTTGCCACAGCCCTTTGTGAAAGAAGAATGTGAAACATCTTCCGCACACAGGGTGGATGTGAACACAAAGGAGAAGAATCAGTGAGGACATGAGTCTTCCAAAAAAATTTAGAAGACTCTGAAAGTCTTCAGAATAGTGGCAAGAGAGCTGGACTTGTCCTAGATGTTCAAAAAGTAAAAGAGGGAGGGAAAGAGGAGTATATATACTGTACATGATGGAAATGAGGAATATATATACATGTATATAATATGTACACACATCCTTCAAAAAAACCACAGTCATCAGCAATAGTAGCTGACCAGAATAGCTATAACTTTTGTGGGTTTTACCACCTGAAATCTGAGTGGAATATTTCCCTTTGGAAACCGGACACTGTCACATTAGTTCATGTATGTTGTGGTAACTAGCCTACAGAAGAAACTTAGACTGAAATCAGACAGGCCAAACTCACATCATACGATAGGCAAAGCTTTCCTAATTCAGGTGCGTTTAAGCTAGATTTAAAAGTAAAACTTAATCTTGGAAACGAGAAATTTATAATGACTTCAGGAGACAGGATATCTATTAGAGGACTAAATATACATTAGATAAAAGTCCCCTTAAGGCATGGCTTACTGCAAAAAAATGGGAGTCCGTTAAGAGTGATTCCCTGATAACTCCAGGGTCATTGAAAAACTGTCAAATTAATATGAAACAATGTTGACAGAATCCAAAATTTTTATTGTACTTCTACCTAGAATTCTCTCTGCGGTAGTCAGACAAAGAAATAAATCATTAATTAGAAAAAAAAAAAAAACTCTGGACAAAAGCAAATCAACAATAACATTGAAGGCCATATAGGGTGCTTTAATTCTCTATTAATTATGGAAAAGAAGGATAGAATCCTTTCTTTATTCAACAGTTCTAAAGAGCTAATAATGTTTAAGAAAGGAACATTATNGCCCTATAGGGTGCTTTCATTCTCTATTAATTATGGAAAAGAAGGATAGAATCCTTTCTTTATTCAACAGTTCTAAAGAGCTAATAATGTTTAAGAAAGGAACATTATACCGTATGCTCTAATGAGGAGCTTTTTATTAAGTGGCCAGATGCTGCAACCTGATTCTAGTAGGTTTCCCTACAAAAAAAAAATTTTTTATGGGGTTATCCTCCATGTTATGTTAAGGTCCTAAAATATTTTGGAAAAATTGATTACTTTTATTTGAAGATATTAAAGTTATTAGAGTTCATATACTTGATGAGATAATATGGCGTTAAAGTAGATGAACATAGAGACTCCAAAATAACAGTAAGCAAATTTATGGTTAGTGAAATAACCTACGCAGGAAAAAAAAAACCTCTACCACTTCATTTGTAATTCTGAAAAGGATTATGTTTCAGTAATGGATTATTCTACCAAATATGCAGAATTAGCATTGCTAAAGAACGTACCTTTTGAGCATGCCATTTCATATCAGAAAGTTGTATTTGTTAAGTATAGAACACCAGCTGGGTAAAAGAACTGATAATGGATTGCAATATACTATGTGTTTAAAAATTTTAAAAGCAAATAGGATTTTAAGAACGCTTCTTCACACCCAGGTACCCAGAAACTGGTGAGGATTTTGGCAAATTGTATCAAAAACTGTTGAAAGTATGCTTTGAGACTTACGACTCAAATTCAGTTCCAAATTTAAATTCACATTCCTAAACAAAGGCATCATCTTGGAATCCAGGGCCACCATCTCCTGAAACAGTCATTCAGAATTCAAATGTCAATTGCAAAATCTTGCAAATATCAATTGTTAAAATCAAGATACGGTAAACATCGTTAAATGTCATGAGAAGGTGAAGCACAAAATATTCTTCTGTGAAGGGTCAAAATGTTCTTCTATGCAATCGCAAGACAGTGTATAGATATATGACTTATGAAACTAGTACTCATTGCTATGAGATTATTATGAAACCAAGGCAGATCTAGAGAAGGAATCTCTTCCTATTCTTTCTATGAACAGTTATTTGTTCAAAAAAGAGTATCAAACCTGGGACTCTTGAGTCCTGAAGCTGGACTGAAAGGAGTAAACCAAAGGAAAGGGAGCTCCAGCGGGAAGCTCTGAGCACAGCAATGCAGTGTGCAGTCTGAGTCATCCCCTGGTGACCTGCGCAATGAATGAAAATGCATGTTCTTTTGTACCAGAGGAGTGCAAACTCAATTACTTATTAAAAATAAAATAAATAAAGCCCCCTGCTTTCCTGAAAACTCATGCTTTTTCTTCGAGAAAACGCAATTACTCTGTGGTACATTTTAATAAAAGACCAATCATTCTACGAAGCTGATTATATGCAAATTGACACTAGGATGGCATAAGGAACAAGCTAGGAAAACCCCTCAAATGTCAGTTAATCCTGGAGCGAGCTCGCAAGCCTGCTTGGATGAGTGTCACAATGAAGCTGCTAGATCTGAGCTTATCACTTTTTTGACGTTTGTAAGCTCTACGGTCACAGCTTTCATGCTGCACAGGCTTTTATATTAACACTATGGTTCAACATGTGCTTTTATATGTGAATGCATTAAATGCCACTATTTTATGAATTCCCATACAAAAAACATGGGCTTGTCTGTCTGGGTGAGACTTCCTTCAGGAAGCAGAGTAACGCTGTGACTTATGTCACATACACAAAGTAAACATGATCCGTTTCTTACTACCAATTATCTTTCTGGTAGAAAACTTGCTTTATCCTAGAACCTCAGATGGAGACTATATAAATGTTAATGCCTGAATGGATTCTGCCAGCTTTTTATTGCAATTTACAACATTTTCAATAACAGTAATACACTTCAAGTGCTAAATCCAAAGAACTGATCCACAAAGTGCACTTAAATTTATACCGAATTTTAAATTATCTCCACTCACTAACATGCCTGATTAGTCAGAAAACTAGTGTTGCTCTACTTAAGCAGCTTAAAAGGCTAAAGATTAAGGTCAGAAATCCAGCTATGTGTTAAATAATTGAACAAAGCATACTTTCTGGAATCAAAACACTAAACATCTAGTGTGGTGTGGATCTTATGTTGCTCAGTTCCTGAGGCACTGGAAAGGATCCATCCCCTCACGAATGAATCCAACCTTCAGTGTTGGATGATTTCTTTCAGAACAGCCACTGCTGGCCACCCATCCACTGTGAGTGCCTTGAATCACAGTGTGGGGCTTTGGAAAGGCTCTTTATCCTGCCCTGCTCTCCTGTGAGTGTTAGGGACCAATATGGACCTGCACACACACTATAATTTTTAAGGATAGGTGGAGGTGAGCATTCAGTTGACTAAGTTATTTATTTAAGGACTACTCAGTACAAAACAAATAAAAAATAACAAGGAAAGTGATAAATGGAATGTAAAACGAAAGTGACCATAATGAAGACCAGAGTTCTTTGGCCACTGATTAATGGCCATTAAGGGAACCGCTCAGGCACAGCCTTGAGCAGAGTCACTTGAACTGCATAACTAGTAAGGAGGGGAAACATGATTATCATGAGTGTTGAGGGATATTTCAAGGGACTTCTGTGAAACTTCTGATGAGCTTTGGGAAGGATCTTGTGGGACTATGTAAAACTTAGTATGGAATGTTTAGGAAAACGGCCAAAGGAAGGGAAAAGAAAGGTTCATGGTGTACCAGGGAGCAACAAGCACAAGGGCAGAACGTGTTAGTCACCCATAAGAATCCATTTACGCATGGCTGGGCATAGACACTAGAGGGGGCATATATAGAGGGTATATTAGGCAAATTTAAGGTCTGTGCTAATATTCAAGGAATACATGAATGTGGATGTGCTTGAGAATTGAGCAGGGAGTGGGAGGCAGGACATATTTTAGTAGTGAATTTCAATACTGGCTTCTTAAGTAAGAAGAAGAGGATTGGAACATGAGCAACTAGGGAGAGTTTGTCAGCACAAGTACCTCATTTCTGTTGAGATGTAGTATTATAAATGGAATAATGTGATATGATAGACTACACAGCAAGGGGGTGACCTTGTTGACCCCATGTGGAAGCTGGCAGCAAAGGCCCCATGCTCTTCCGCATCTGTGCAAAGCGAAGACACCAATTTCCATTGCTGCATATTTGGCATCTTTTGGAAGCAAGTTCTCAGCAGGCAAATTACTGAATAAACATCTCATAAAAGAAAATATCCTTCCCTACATCGTTTCAATAAAAATATTTTTTCTGAAGGAATGTTTCTTTATTCGAAAACATATTAAAGCTGTTAAATCTTCTCTCAAAAGTTATCATAAAACAGCACAAATCCTTTATCAAGTTTTCATTAGCACAAAAAGCACAGCAAGAACCCTAAATCTTTATTCAGCCGGTATTGAAACAAATATATACACATATCTATATTCAAAAAATCAGTTTACTTTTGTACTCCCCACAGCCTTAAGTTTCAGACTGTTTCTTTGAACACCAGCAATCTGGATGATACAGACTTCATATAAAGGAGAAATATCACCACTTATGTGTACATTTCTCTGTTCTTTACCTTACCGTGTCTGTACACAATACGAAAAGTAAAAAACTGGGCTTCTGTAGTTAAGGTACGAACATCACCAGTAGGTTTAGGTTGCTAAATTTGAAAGATGAAGGATCACCATGTCCTGCTATAGGGGATGTCAGAAGGAGAATCTCAGCCTGAGGCATGTATGGTTATGAAGCACTTTTCATCCTCTCATACAGATTGCAAAGGATTTGTCAGCATCAGATGATAGCCTTCAAACTCAGAATCACGGAATCACTGAGACTGGAAGGGACTTCTGCAGATCACCCAGTCCAACACTCCTACTCAGAGTAGAGTCGGCTAGAGCAGGTTGCTCAAGGTTGTGTCCAGGCCAATTTTAAGCATATCCAAGCACTGAGACTCCACAACCTCTCTGGGCAACCTTTGCCATTGTTTGACTACCCTCACAGTAAAAACTTCTTTCTTACAGGTATTAGGCTGCTTAAACACCATGTTCCCTTTATAAATCCATGCTGACTACTCTCAACCTCCTTCTTCTCCTTCATATGTCTGAAAATTGCTTCCAGGAGGATTTGGCCTATATAGACTTATTAAATGGCTGGTTAGTTCAGAGTACACCACTCAGCTAAACAACATAGGCAGGGAACATCAGGTGGTCTAAGTGCAGCTGTACATGAGTTGGCTACAGGAATAAATTAGACTGTTCATAGGATATGGTGGTCTGTTTTTTGACTGCTTAAGACATTTCGGTTATTCTTAGACTGACAAAAGGAGAAGAGACTATCCTTCCAGTATTCATTAAATGGATACTTATTCAAAAGTACCAAAGCTTTTGAAATGTCATGAATATATTCTGATAAATTCTGGTTGTCTCTGGTATAGACATAACCGAAACCCTTTTACTGTGGTCATAAGATTTGCATATCATGAAAGCTGATTCTGAACTTTGCCTGTTTTAACATTTCTGTTGAACACAGCAAAGAGAATAAGTTTGTCGAGAGGAGGACTTCTTAGTGCAGGAACTGAAGGGACAGAGAAAAAATTTTAAAAGCTGTAGATGTTTTTTACATGAGGACTTGGTGTCCATGCGTCTGTTACTGTCAGTGGTGACCTTATTTTTGTTGCCCAAATGTAGGTGCTCAATGCTATTTGAGATGCTCTGAGCAAGCCCATGTGCATAGATCTGGTAGATGAAAGAACTATAGAAGACTTACACCCTTTCAGAGCAGCAGATGGAGGGCAGATAGGATATGCTAGACCATCTCAAATGGCACTGGGTACCGACATTTGGATGATTGAACCCCACCTATAATCTCTACTACCCACAGAACACATCACAAACACCGATGATTAGATGGAATTTTCTCATCAAAGCAGAAAAGTTTTTCTTCCTTCTAGTATCAGAGTCAACAGATAGGATAGAAAAAGGACAGTCAAATACATTGTTTTCCTTCAGCTTCCCAAGCTGGCTGTCAAACTTGTACAATTTATACTTCTCCGTTCCCACTTTTAAATGTTTCCAAATGTCTCCATTAAAGCTCTTAAGCAGGTAAAGTTTGGTGTTCATAATTAACAAGACAAATGAGTTGTATCTTTCAGATTAAATAAAAAGTGGAAGCCATGACTGTAGTGGTTCTTTTTGCAGGAATATTGCAGCTCCACTTTTGTCAGATCTGCCTGAAATTCTACTTCTTCCCTCCTAATTTAATAGCCAGCCAGGGTCTAAGGATTACATCTGAGCCTGGTTTAACACCAGTTCTAAAGGTAATAAAATCTAGTTTGCTAGGAAGAGAAAAACTCAGCTGAATAATAGACATTCATATGTCCATTTCAAAAGATTGAACTCACTTGCCTCTATATGTTCTTTTGTATTTAGAAATTTGCATGGGAACATTGCATTTAAGGGCTGATGTAGATAAATTATTTGAGTTCTCAGCAAGCCCATGAAGACTGAGAAAAATAAATTCAATGAGAGCATGAATAAAATGCGTGATGTAAGTGGTAGGTATTGATGTAAAACAGTTTGGTGCTCAGTCGTGTGTGTTACTAAGAGTCAACACAGAGAATATATTTCCTTTCTTTCTTTTCAACTCAACAATAGAATCCACAAACTTTTGTGGAATATTAGTGATACTGATAGATTTTGCCACTGACAGATTTTGGAAAGCAGAAGATACTGAGCCACGGCCCCGTTTTAGGAAATTCTTGGGTGTGCTAAAATATGAAAACAGTGGTGGTTAAAACATCATTTGTAAGTAGCTCTGAGGTTCTCAATACTGAAGGCTATACAACTGACCTGATGGGGTTTTGGTGGAGACCTACTCTTTGGTATCAAACGGTTCAGCAAGGTAAATTCTTTGCACTTTATTTGCCAAAATTCCTCTTTTCCAGCACATTTAGAAATACCATCATCTGCCATATTCTGGGAACCATCTTGTGCCTCAGATCCTGTGCCAGGGGAAATGTCATGGTAGGAGGAATACATGGAGCTGCCATCTGGGTTCATCTTTGGCAGCAAGGCTGTTGTGATACAGAGCAACACATGGGCACCTCTCTCCTTCCCTGATCAGGAAGGGGTGGTGGTCCAGAAAAGCCCAGCACCAGCGACTGCAGCACAGTGGAGATAGGGAAGCACGAGGTAAGGGGCAAGCATCAAAGAGGAGAGCATGCAAAGAGGTGAACAACTCAATTTGGTGCTGTTTTCTTCCATTCATCCTTCTTGCTGTCTTCCAGGCCCTTCTTTTTAATTGTTGCTTCTCCAAGTGTTCATCAATTCTTTCCCCCATGCCCGCTAATCTACTGAGCAAAGATTTTCTTAGCCAGGTTTTCCATACTTTAAATTTGAATTCCCTTATTCTACTTTTATTTTTCTTTCTTTTATTCCCCAATATATTTTTCGTGGAACTCTTAAACAGGTATCAGCCCTACCCAGTCTTTGCTACAATTTTACTGCTCAAATCTACCCATGAATCATCTTTTTCATGTAATTCCATTTGTACTAGAAAACAGTAAGATGTCACAGTAAGGTAAAAATACTTGGCCAGAAATAGTTCTGATATTTGTAAAGTGAACCAACTCTTCTTGCCCACTTTGTATTCCAGGATGTGTGCTGCAATATTATTGTTTACATTTATACCAGTAACATTAGCAAACACTTTTAAAAAGCGTAGCCACCAGAGGTTAAGCTGACATGGTTGGCTGGCACTACTTATAAACAAGGAGTCATATTTTAAAATGTAATTCAAGATAAAAAACCTTTCTTGCCATTGTCATATCACACAAGATTTTCTCTGTGGGTATCACTGTAGTCCAGTCCTGCTCAAGAGACAAAGAGAAAAAGCACTGCCCTGCTATCTTGGTGGGATAGGGCTAAGTTGTAAAGATTAAAATGAGCCCATCTGTATGGTAACAACTGGACAGTCTTAACATAGTTAAGCTCCTAAACTCCTGGCGATCTCCTTTCCTTCAAGCTAGAGCCGCTGAGGTCTTTTTGGATCAGCACGGGGTCTTCTCTTCCTGAGCAATAAGAAACATGCCCAAAATTCCTTCTGAGGTGGAAATACATGTTCCCAAATGGAACACTTAATTTCCTTGAGGGTCTTCTTCCCCTCACCAGTCACGGAGGTGTTTTGAGAGGCTATTTAATCTGTGAACGAGGAAAAAGAAAGACCTCTGGCAGCCACTGTATTGTCTGCTTGGGAAGACAACAGAGTTGGGAAGAAGAGGCTGTTTCCTAAAGACTGATGCCATTCACAAGTATCTGGTTATCTGATCATTAACACTGTAAGACTCAGAGAAATTTCTTCAGCTTCACATAGTCAGCTGAGGCACTAGTACACACGCCAAGAGACATCTTATATTCTGCAGATTATATAATGCAATCAGATGGCTATTGGCAGTTGAAATACAATCAAATGCATTGTTTTGTATGTCAAAATTTTACAGAAATTTTGAAAACTGACTGAATTCTCCCCTTTCTCTGTAGAGTATATACCAGGCTAGGCTGTACCTGCTGATAAACACTTGTCGCTCATCTCTCACTGGGGAGTGTGTGGCAACCATAGAGGAAAACACCAGCCGTTCTGGCTGAAGACTATTAGCTGGCTCATGAAATAAACACCTTTAAATGTTGAAAAAACTGCTGGGCACTCGGATTTTGTCACTTACTACTTAAACACTCTTTGATGCAAGCACTATAGCTTGTTGGTCCACAGCCAGACATACCTTTAAAAAACAGTGTATGGGGTCGGTCTGTCCATCAGCATAGCTTACTGCTCTGGGAAGAGCTGGTGTCACAGCCAAAGCTACTTCACAGATGTCCTCCTTCGTTAGCTCTTAACTGTGAAAGTCTCCTGACCAGCCTTTACCTTCTCTCAAATACTGCTGAAAAGTTGAATTTAAGAAGCACAGAAGAGCTTTACAAAGGAATTAATCCACATGGTTGTTGGCTTAAGAAACATTTTCAGACTGATCCAACCAAACCATCAATTCTGTCAAAGGTTTGGTTTTACTTCCAGACATCTTATTTTCCAAGAACTGTGACACATGACTTCTGTTTCTCTCCTTCATATGCATTTGTTTAATATTGTTCGTACCCCTCTTCTTAACAGCAGCCCTGGAGATTGTTCCAGCACTTTCCTTTTTTATACTGCATGAATCAATGAACTGGACACTTGGCCATGTACAGCTGTATTTGTCCCCATGGTGATCAACCACCTAGCTACTCTGACAGAGTAATGACTCAAATACGTTGTCCAATCCATTATCAACTCAGATTTAAGTGGTCGGCTAGAAGAAAACAGGACTTGTACTTACGAGTAGTTACAACAGCTGGGTCTTAAATTTTCAATCACTCCAAAGGTCCAGTTACCCATTACAGCACAGTGTGTGACAGTTTTCTAAGCAAGCAATGGCTAATATTGGAGGAAAAAAAAACAACATCTCAACAGAAAAGGCAAGGGGAGGGAATAAAGATTTATCTATCTGACCTGACATCACTATGTGCAAAAATTGCTATGATACTGAAAACTTTTTTTAGTCAGAGAAAAGCCAGTATTTTCATTAGATTGTTGTAATGCCTTTGTCCTTAACCAGGGAATTTCTTTTCCAAAATGCTTTGCTGGCAGAATAAATGCAAGCAAGAAATGATAGGATAATTTAAAGAAATGTCTTTCCATAGGGCATATTGCTGATTGCTGTTACGTTATCCTGACATGGCAGGGCACCAAATCTTAAAAGAGAAGAGGTTTAATTAAGTAGGAGGGAGCACTTATTCCCTGCTAGAGACAAACTTGACAGAAAGGTTTGTCATTTCAACTGGGGCCATGTTTCTGGTGCAGTGAGATCCTTTTAAGCCCATGCAGTTTTCTTAGTAAGTAATTGAAACACGCTCAAGTGCAATGCTGAGAGCAAATGTCATGAAAAAGATTTTCTGGGAAGAGTCAAGCAGCCCTGCTTCTGATCAGTAGTTCAGAGAGAGTATAACACACAAACAGGAACGTAATCATTGTATTGCTGAATGGAGCGATGTGTTGGTGCAGAGCTTCTCTTCTGATTCAGCAGTCCAGGAGAGCACACAGACCCCAGCAAAAGCTCTGGTAGGCACGGTACAGGCTCACAGGTACATCCAGTCCCTGCTACAGCATGCTTACCTTTTTTTTTCTCTGCAGATAGCTTTTCTGTGCATATCAATTTCAATGTATTATTATATTTTATTTTAAAATGCAAATCATATTCTATAGCTTTGGTATGGCTGTTTCAATACACCAAAGTGGAAATTTTCTTGAATGCCTTTTGCTCAGTTACTGCGGAATAGCCAGTTGCCCTTTTTTGCCTGCAATGACTGGGAAGCTGTAGCAATACGATGATCAGCATCTCTCCATGTTATATATGTGCACGCAGGTGCAGCAGCAGCTCTCCAGTAGCACTTACTGCCTAGAAAGCAGTGACTCACTTTTAAAACAATATTATGACATGATAGAGAGACACACCAAAAAGCTAATTACTCAGTGTACAGTGCAATTTTGTATGTGAGTGTTATGCAAACATCCACACACAAGCAATACTATCTCACAGCAAGAGGATAATAGGAATAGTTTCATCTGCTGCGATGACAGCCGGAATAGTTCTAGCACTGGTGCATCAGCAGTCATCTACAAACAATAGAATTGTGATCTTAAATAAGTATGGCCTTTTAAGTGGTATCACAGATGTTACCATTAGGAAAAGGATTCATAACAGTGTAATTCTATTGTGACATGATAAACCAGATTATTTTTTCTTACCAGAAATATAGATGACTGTCCTGATGAATTATTTCATTTGAGGGTTCACCATGTTCTGCAAAGAATTTACTGTAAACTGCCAGTCTTCAGATTTTGTGCACGTAGCAAACGTAGCGTAAGCTTTAAGCTACAGTTCGCAATAAAGTCAACTTCCATTAACTATGCATTGAGTTCCTGAAACTGGTTCCAGTATGATGGACTTTTCTCTCAATTGCTGTTAAATTTTATTCATGTTATTCTGTGGAAGAAGAAAAGCAAAATGTTGTTTGTTTCACAGCATAAACTTACTGGATACTGGAATTTAAGTTTGGCGACATAACTGAGCGGAGCTTCAGGAATATAATCTGATATCCTCTGTCTGCTGAGCTCACTGCCAATGACAGAAACAGCATTCCTTTTTTGTAACAAATCAGTTCTGAGGAAAAAATCAAAACACAGTGTAGCTCTTTTGTGACATATTCATAGAAATCCTCGCTGAGTTTTCATTGTGATGTTGTGTTCACATCCACTCTTTTGGCTGGTTATTGGAAACAACCGTCATTACCATACTACAGAAGTTAAAGCAGTTAAAGAGTAATGGGTAATGAGCAACAGCATTCTCCAGTAATCACATTAACACACATAACCCTTTGTCTCACCTGTCAGGCTTTTTGGAAAATCCCAAATCATAGATTCTCATTTAATGTAGTCCAGAAGCCGCATGCAGCAGTGCTGAGACCTGACTGCTCATTCATCAAATGTCAAGAGCTTGTGGCTGCACAGACTCAAGTGGAAGTTTGCAGTCTACGGAGATTTTACCTGCTGTGATCACAATGCTGGGGTGTTGGGTAATTAACAATAAGTGCTGACAGCTGAGATAAATTGATTTGGAACCCATGTTCTGGTTTTTATTGGACGCACTGGTTGGAATCTGGGAAAACATGAGGGATTTTATAGGTCATGAGTAATGAATTTGTCCATTAATGCTAAGAGCAAATAAATCAGATGTCATTTAAAAATCAAATAAGTAAATTTTGACAGATTCAGAAAGATTGGCAAACCATTATATGGAATGTGTTAGAGGAAATCATATGCAACTTGAGTGTATGGACAATGCAGATAATTCAGATTTATCTGGAGATCTAGGAGAGCTACATGGGCCCAAAGTGGAAACAATTTATTATCTACTGGAGAAATCCCAGAGTGCTGAAATTGAACGATTTATGATACAGATATAGAATCATAGAAGAAATAAAATAGGGTTAAAAAAGCTATAGAATATTCTACAAAGATGAGAGATGTTAACTATTAAGAAATGAGGAAAATAAATATACGTTTGCTGTAATAATAATAATTTTAGTGTATTATTTATCCAACAAATACTTCTCTGCAATGCAAATTCCAGCAGAGCATGGAAAATAAGACATTTGAGCTGGAACTCAGACTGCACAGAACCTTTCTTGACATCTCTGCAATGCAAAAGCTTTTCTTTAGTAAATGGCTCTATATTAAGAAAGCATACATATCATGACTAAGTAAAGTTTCAGTAATGGAAGTAGAATAAGCAGTAAGTAGATTTAATGGAATGAAATTAACCAACGGAAAATATGGTCTGGTTACAAGAGAAAATTCCTCCTGGGAGATTAACTTATAACTGTCACTCGATACTAATTTCATCTTTTTGTCTCTCCAAATTAGCTGTAATAGACATGTTTCTTGAGGAATAAACCAAATTGGTTAAACAACTAGCAAATCTATCCCACTAAACTGTGTAGGACTGTTGGAAAATTATCAGGATACTCTAGATTTTTTCAACATGCTGTATATAATTGAACAAATCATGCCTGGGTGAAGTTATCGGTAAACTTGGTTGCTTTACTGTTATATGGGATTGAGGGTTGGACTAGATGATCTCCAGAGCTCCCTTCCAACCCCTACCATTCTGTGATTCTCTGATATATGCCATTGTAAGCTTTAAACAAATGCCGCCAATGAACTCTGAGCTTTAAGAGCAGCAAAACAACACTGGCCTTTGTGTTGATCGATGAATTATTTTTGTCTTCAAAAAGAGGTTGAAAAGCCTTCAGTAAAATTGGGTAAAAGAACAGAAGATGTTTTTTAAAATAAAAGGTTTCAATATATGAAAATCAAAATAAAAGGATACCTAAGAAAAATTATTAGTCCAAACTATTCAGCTTTCGTGGCAAAATTATGTATTTCAATGTGGTATCTAATTTATATGCTGCTGTATGCATTCCTGATGTCAAAATAAAAAAAAAAAAAGCTTACAAATATTCATACAACTGCCTTCCAGTAGGGAAAATGCGATTACACATGTTTCTGCAACCTCTGGCTATAAGGAATAGAAGCAGTGATTTGATTTTAAATTCCCCCAACCTTGCCTAAGAAGCATAAAGATCTCCGTTTTTACAGTGATGTGTGCCTCCATATGCCGGCTGAAATTCAGCCTAAAGAAAGCTTCCAAATGTTATTATGAGAAAGAAGTGGAAGTTCTGACCATTGGAAACAGGAGATAGAATATCTTAAAACAAAATCTCATAAGGAAAGAGGAATTATAAATCAATCAAAAGTCTAATGTCCTTGGGTAAAATGCATGTGCTTCATAACTGCAACTGAAAAGTCCATGCTGCACTCCATCTGTTCTGATAAATCACAGACTCAGCTTGTGCCTTTCCAATAGCTGGACAAAGCACTAAAACATGAAGCCCCTGGGAGAATTTTGAAAGCTTTATTTTATTTTATTTTTTGAAGTAGTAAATTTTTAATTAATCTAGTTAACCACAGAAGAAGCAAAGATTCAGTCTGGGGGTTTTTGGAGGCTTTTTATAGGCAAAGAAATATTCTTGGTCTGCCATAAAGAACATGCTTTTCCTACTTCAGGCGTATTGCAAGACCATCTTTTCTCTTGGTCTTTAAAGGAGGAAGAAGTTTTCTTAAGGGAAGAAGCTGGGACTGAGGGTAGAAGCTTGTAGTGAACTGTCTAGGCTGACTGTTTACCAAGATATGGTGTTGGTATGCAAGTATGTATAGATATATACATGCCTATCCATATGGACTAGAGGTAAGAATTTTCAGGAGCAGACCTACAGGACAAATTAAATGGCAATTTAATGAAAGAATACAGCTTCTCCATAGGTCAGCTGAGACACCACAGGAGGTCCTATGGCTGATAAAACAGACCGAGAGAATGGTAGCTGCGGTCTAAATTACTGTGGAGCCGTGGCACACGTGTTAGCTGTAATACAAAACTCTGGGATAATTTAGAGAGACACGACTTTCTACAAATGGCTCATTAGCACAGGGCTTTTTGTCCTCCCTGATGCAGAATGTCAAGCAGAGGAAATAATTAGCAGAAAGCCTTTAAGTTAGATGACTACTTCTCCAGGAAAAACTCTGGGAAAGTTTAGCTCCCTATTGTCAGTGTATCTTTGTTGTGTGTGCTTCAGATGGAGACTTTAGGTCTTATGAAGTGTGAGGGTTTATGCTAATTAATTTGAAGAAAAGGCCAAGTCCATGCTAATAATCAAATTGAACTGGTGTCTCTGTGCAAAGGTCACTGGAAAGCAATATGATTACACACAGTTTTAATGTAGGGACTATTGGCTTCATCACGGCTTTGCCTCTCTTCAGCAACGTTTCCAAGAGCTGCGTTTTGCAGAGCTGCAAGAGTCTGAGAAGAGATTTGCAAATTGAAAAACAGAATAACTGAGGAATGTCTCTGCTGGGAAATCATATTGGAAGATTGGTTTATATAGTCATGTCATCACAACAATATTTATTCCACTACATTCTCAAAAATCCCTATCTTTAAAACATGCAATGTGCCGTGTCCTCTGCAGGTATTCTCCTGGGCCATCACATTCAGGAACCTGCAGCATTCTAAACCATCCAAATTTTAGCAAGATAAATATAAACTTTTTGCCATGGAAAGCTGGCAGGGAAAGGAGGGGGACAACCACTGTTGTATGAAAAAGCAATTTCCTTTGCCAGTAATCTTTTGAACTCCCATTCCTATTATTTGTGATGCTTGTGTTTGAGTAAGGTATTTATCTCTCTCAGTACAGCTCTTACAAAGATGGAATTATTTATTTTCCTATTCCTATAAAAATGCCTGTTTCTGCCAACGCTATCTGTAACTCAGCCTGATTTGCTTTACTGAGTTAGTTTTGTTAGAAAATCCAGGAAATCAGGTGTTCTTTCAAGTGTAGAAAGGCAGAAGAAAATATTTCAAAAAACAGCCGGTCCCTTTGACAGACTAGTAAAATGTTTGTCAACTTGCAACTATGAGTAGAGGGATCCCAGAGAGATCTGCGAGGAAAGGATCCCACGCAGTAAGCCCATAGGCTTGTCCTAGCTTGGGCTGAATGACAATAACCGTACCTAGTGTCAAGGCCGTGCAGTTAATTGGGAACTTTAAGGGACAGAAAGACTCTCAGACTTCAAAGAGGCAAGCAGCACTAGGATAACCAGGCATTGCTGATTTGTTGGTGCTGTACATCGCAGTTGCCCCTCCCTCTATGCCTGGCTTTAGAGGGGCTGCACCATGGGTGGTTTCTCTCCCATCTGTACCTCCCACTCTCCTCCTGCCCAACAGCTCACTGACGGCACGGAACAAGTGGTCTCAACAACCAGAAAACCAGTGGTCTGACGTCTGTGCCAGGCACTGTTCTGGGACAATTGCCCCTGACTAGGCACATCTCCACTTCACCTTCAACAATGCCCCAAAAAACACCTAGTCCTTTGTTTTCTGTAGGTTATGAGAAAGAGACGGTCAGAATATTTCCCCTAGCCTTCACCTCCACACTCTAGAAAAATAGAGGAGAAGAAGACAAAGGGCCTTATTGGTTATTCTGTTTCATAGGAGTATGAAAATCCTGGGGTGAGGAATGAACTTTGTACAGAGAGAAAAAAGCTGGGAGAACTTGACTGATGCTCATTTTAATGCAGCCATGAGGAAGGAAAGGATAGAATATAGGAAAAGACAGAGGGGGAGAAAACAAAAGAGACTGGGAAGAAGGATGAAAGGACTGCATATGAGAAAGATATAAATTTAAAAAAAATTAATTGATATAAGGAAAAGGAAGCAGACCAAAAAAATAAAGCAGAAATAAAAAAATCTTAATTACAAAAATACACATTGAAAAGATGGAATAAAGGATCTATTTCAAATACACTACAGAAAGAAAGCAAAGATGAGCAGGATAGGAAAAAGTCTTCAACACAACAGAGTGCATGCCATAAAAATAAAAATGTTGAAGCTCTCTGCATCCTCCAAGGGTGATGGAGTGCATGATGCAGTTGCATGCCGCACTCCATGCTCTTTCACATATTTCACCTCTGGTATTTGACTCAATCACTGTGCAAATTTTGCTTTGAAGATACCACTGTATTGAACATTTATAGAGAAAATCCAACTCTTCCCTACAGAGAGCAAGTCAGATAGCACGCCCAGACCTATCTGAGGTTTGTCAGCCTTCCCCAAAGTGAGACAATGTTGTACTCTAGTCACTCTGAGCTAAATTCATTTTGGGGATAACTGGTAGTCCCAGATGTTTGCACTCATATATGTAGTAACTGCTGGCAAGCCTCTGACTTCAGAAAACACACTTGAACAAAAAAAGCAACTTGTAAGGACAATTGAGGTTTTAAATTATATTTCCCAAACTTAGGATCTGATTGTTATTCAAATTAAAAGCATACCGATCTCTCAAGACATGAAATTTAAATGATAGAGCAGCACAAAATGGTATTAATAAAAGTTAAAAAGCAAATCCTTAAAACGTAGAATCAAAAGTTCATAAGGACACAGATCAGTTACACAATATCTAGTTTCCTACACATAGTGGCAGGAGTCTTGTTAGTATGATAGAAAGCTGATGAGTAACTGTTTTGATTCTGTAACTGCGCTCCAATTCCTAGTTTGATAATTGTGCATTAGATGTTCCTGAAACCATTGCATATACTTTCACACCACAACAAAAACAATAACCTCACTTGTTGTATGCTCTGACCAAATGACAAAAGCAGTATGATCTGGAATATTTGTCAGAGTTTACGAAATAAAACTGAAATGCTTGATTAAGCTTAATTTTAACTCCTGGCACATAAAATAAGCCTGGAATTAATCCTATAGCTTTTAGTCTTAAGTATCTACTTCATATTGCAGTTGAAAAAATTAATAGTATACTTTACCAATAGCATTGCTTAGTTCCCATTAAGTTTTGATACAGTGAATCTAAACCGAGGGCAGCAGTTGGTTTATTCCTCCTCTGTTTAGATCTGCAAATGCCCACTGATGGAGGTCAACTAGAATGTCAGAAACAAGGGTGCAGGCTAGTGTTCCCACTAATAAGAGCAGACAGTTTGGAGAAACTTAAAACAAGAGCTGAAAGTAAGTAGAGGAAATAGTTAACCTGCAACTAAATCATGAATTCAGAGGAAAATATCCCCGTTATTCCTCTATAAAAGTGTTCTTTGTTTTGAAGCCAATAAATTCTGACCAAGTAATGGTTTATGGCTCAGTGAAAAACCTGATAATCTTCAACTGCAGTGAATCTAGATAATGAGTACCAGAGTGAGGGCCATGATACCAGTACTCTGCAACCCTTCTCCCGAGTGACAGAAAGACTGATTCACTGGCTTAAAGCTGTCAAGAAGAAAGTGGCTATGCTAGGCTTATGTCCAAAAGTGGCTATGGCTAGGCTTATGTCCAATATCTCCTTAATACTCAAAGTGGAGTAGGAAATTTGCATTTGCTGTCACTTGAGGAATTTCCTGCCTTTGTGGGAGGCTGTAGACCTGTGAGGAAGCCCTACTCCAAATCCTCCAACAATGGCAGAAGAAGAAAGAGGTAGAAGCCAGGGTAAGATTCATTCCTGACTTTGAAAAGACAGTGGCATGTGAAGAAAAGATCAAGCAGTTCTTCTGTCAGTGTTTCCCATATGGAAAGGAAAGAGAGTAAGTAATTATTGTAAATGTGCTGTTAACATTGAACACAAGCCACTAGTGGCTTCAAGCACTTAAGTCTTGCCTAATTGTGCATGAGCTCATTAGTCTCAAAATAGATGGGGTCAGAGTTTTTACTAGGCTGCTCTCTGAAATCCATTTCCACACTAATTTTTCTCATCTTCTGAAAGGTCTGTTTCCTGGTCTAGTCCAGTAGTACATCATTCTTGACACCAAGACTAGATCCAACAGCGATGGCACATATATAGGACTGAGTTGCCAAATTTGCACACCTGGCAAATTTCTGTTGTTCACACATCCTCAGACAGGCATTTTGTGACACTGGAATTTCCAGACCACCAGAAAGTCCTGCTGTTGGGCATATGCAGAATTGTCCCAGTCTGGTGACAGCTGAGATTGCCCTGGTCCACAGCATAGCCAACATTTGCTTTTGTTGCCTTGATTTAGCAAGAAGTTTCAGGGGATGCATGCAGATTTAAGATCCCCACAAAATACAAGGCCTTCAAATATGTTTTTTACTACTTCCCAAGCTAGTGCTCTAACCACTAGTTACAGGATCATTTCTGTTACTTTACTTATACTTGGAAGGAAAGGCTGTTCAAAATAAAAAGTTTTTCCTCTGGGCCATTAATGATATAGGAAAATGTGAAACTATTAAGATAATACATTAGGTCCCTAACTGCTGAGGGAGTAAGAGGTGCAAAGATTTGATGGACATACTAGAGGAGGGCTGAAATCTAACTATTCCCTCTTCCATGACAGCAACATACTCCTTTATAAACAGAGCACATCTTAGGAGTTACGTTCAACAGTTGTGCTATTCTGCTCTCTGGAGGGGAGCCCGATGGTGGTTCCTCTACAGCAGCTCATAACCAGAAATGGCACCTCGTGCAACTAACTCTTAATTATCCTCCAGTGTTTGGTGCTTTACACAAGAATTAATATACAAAGAAATCACTGTTGACCAGTCTTGCTTTGAGCCAGTTATGAAGTTATGACACAGGTCTCGAAGTCCAAATACACATTATTCCACAAAAATTCCATTCTGTCATGCTTACTGTCATAAATAGCAATTACTTTCTTTTATTGTAAGTGGAAATTTCCTGCTTTTTAATGATTATTTTTAAATTCTAAAAATATGTTCAGTTAGTTTATTTTGGGAAGGGTGGTTCATTTTTTATTCTTCAGTTCATAGCTAATGCAAGCTTTGAGGTAAGAAGAGGACATGATCTAGGAATTTTTTGCTTTCTTCAAACATACATAGCCACCATCAAGTTTGTCATTCTGTATCTTAGTTTCCAGACAAGGACAAATGCTATCAGATTTACAAAGCCTGTATAGGGAAGAGATTTGGAGTCTCAGCAGCTCTGCTCACCAGGACAGAGCACTCACCTGTTAGGAGTTGGGCTCTCACAAATGCATTTGTGTAACAGACAGAAAAGAGGTTCCTGGCAAGTATCTGTCCTGTTATTCACCTCCTGGCAATGGGATCCACACCTTGGAACTAGAGCAGTAATGCAAAAGGATGGAATTCAGAGTGATGAGGGTTCAGTCAGGGAAAATAAAAGTTGATTTCTTGTGTCATTCAAAAGAGTGGCTGAACCACTAGCACATTTTCCTCCATATGCTTAGAGATGACATCCAGAATGAGCCGTTCCACCACCTTTCCAGGGATGGAGGTGAGACTGACTTGCCTGTAGTTTCCCAGGTCCTCCTTCTTGCCCTTTTTGAAGATTGGAGTAACATTGGCTTTCCTCCAGTCCTCAGGCACCTCCCTGTTCTCCATGACCTTCCAAAGATGATGGAGTGTGGTTTGGCAATAACATCTGTCAGCTCCCTCAGTACTCGTGGGTGCATCCCATCGGGGCCCATGAATTTGTGGGTGTCCAGTTTGCCTAAATGATCTCTAACGTTATCCTCCTTGACCACAGGGAAGT
>VZSC01002555.1:76597-161762 GCA_013398225.1 Steatornis caripensis
GAGGTTGTGGAGTCTCCTTCTCTGGAGATATTCAAAACCCGCCTGGACGTGTTCCTGTGCAACCTGCTCTAGGCTAACCTGCTTTAGCAGGGGGGTTGGACTAGATGATCTCTAGAGGTCCCTTCCAACCCCTACCATTCTATGATTCTATGATAGCTAGTTTATTATTGGGGATAAGCAGTAGTTCCCCCAATTCCAGCTTCATTTTAAAAAGCAACTGTGAACCTTGTTTAGCTCTGTCAAAGAGAGATACTTCAGGCACTTTCCCCAATCATGGGAAGACTCTGAACTCTTGATCCCAGGTGCATGGAGGCACGTGCCTAATGACCAGGCTCAGACTTTTTGCACATGTACCTCCTGTCCTGCAGGTGATTTCATCACCAGGTTGTTTCCACGGCTGAGAGCTGAGCCAGAGAGGAAGAGTCACACCCAGTTTTCAATGTGAAGAGCTAAGAACAATGTTCAAGCTAGCTGTCATAAGAAGTACCAGTGTTTCACAGATGATTTAGGGAGTGATACTCAAGTTTCAAGGTTGTTGCATTCCTGCTATGAGTAGAGAGGGGAGACTGTGTGAATATGCAATGGAAATATAAACACAGATGCCATAATGCAATGCCAAGTCTGTGGTCTGCAAAAATTATAGGGGAAGCAAGCTGGATTTATCATTTTAAATTGGATTTATCATCCTGCCTGGACGCATTCCTGTGCAACCTGCTCTAGGCAAACCTGCTTTAGCAGGGGCGTTGGACTAAATGATCTCTAGAGGTCCCTTCCAACCCCTACCATTCTATGATTCTATGACCTCGTGGTGGGTTGACCCTGGCTGGACACCGGGTGCCCACCAAAGCTGCTCTATCACTCCCCTCCTCAGCTGAGTAGGGGACAGAAAATATAACAGAAGACTCATGGGTCAAGATAAGGACAGGGAGAGATCACTCAGCAATTACTGTCATGGGCAAAACAGACTCAGCTTGGGGAAATTAACTTAATTTATTGCCAATCAAATCGGAGTAGGGTAATGAGAATTAAAACCAAATCTTAAAACACCTTCCCCTCAACCCTCCCTTTTTCTTGGGCTCAACTTCACTCCCAATTTCTCTACCTCCTTGCTCTCCCGCCCCCGAAGTGGCACAGGGCGATGGGGAACGAGGGTTGTGGTCAGTTCACCACATGTTGCTCCTGCTGTTCCTTCATCCTCAGGGCGTGGGGGACTCCTTGCACTGAGACGTCCCTCCCACGCAGGCAGTCTTCTATGGACTTCTCCGACATGAGTCCTTCCTACAGGCTTCAGTCCTTCATAAACTGCTCTGGCATGGGTCCCTCCCACGGGGTGCAGCCCTTCAGGAACAGACTGCTCCAGCGTGGGTCCCCCACAGTGCCACAAGCCCTGCCAGCAAACTTGCATGGGCTCCTCTCTCCATGAGGCCACAGGTTNTATCATTTTAAATTGGATTTATCATCCTGCCTGGACGCATTCCTGTGCAACCTGCTCTAGGCAAACCTGCTTTAGCAGGGGCGTTGGACTAAATGATCTCTAGAGGTCCCTTCCAACCCCTACCATTCTATGATTCTATGACCTCGTGGTGGGTTGACCCTGGCTGGACACCGGGTGCCCACCAAAGCTGCTCTATCACTCCCCTCCTCAGCTGAGTAGGGGACAGAAAATATAACAGAAGACTCATGGGTCAAGATAAGGACAGGGAGAGATCACTCAGCAATTACTGTCATGGGCAAAACAGACTCAGCTTGGGGAAATTAACTTAATTTATTGCCAATCAAATCGGAGTAGGGTAATGAGAATTAAAACCAAATCTTAAAACACCTTCCCCTCAACCCTCCCTTTTTCTTGGGCTCAACTTCACTCCCAATTTCTCTACCTCCTTGCTCTCCCGCCCCCGAAGTGGCACAGGGCGATGGGGAACGAGGGTTGTGGTCAGTTCACCACATGTTGCTCCTGCTGTTCCTTCATCCTCAGGGCGTGGGGGACTCCTTGCACTGAGACGTCCCTCCCACGCAGGCAGTCTTCTATGGACTTCTCCGACATGAGTCCTTCCTACAGGCTTCAGTCCTTCATAAACTGCTCTGGCATGGGTCCCTCCCACGGGGTGCAGCCCTTCAGGAACAGACTGCTCCAGCGTGGGTCCCCCACAGTGCCACAAGCCCTGCCAGCAAACTTGCATGGGCTCCTCTCTCCATGAGGCCACAGGTTCTGCCAGTAAACCTACTCCAGCGTGGGCTTCCCAGGGGGTCACAGCCTCCTTTGAGTATCCACTTGCTCCGGTGTGGGGTGCAGATGGAGATCTGCTCTACCATAGACCTCCACGGGCTGCAGGTGGACAGCCTGCCTCACCATGCTCTGCAGCAGGGGCTGCAAGGGAATCTCCGCTCCGGCACCTGGAGCACCTCCTCCCCCTTCTTATTCACTGACCTTGGTGTCTGCAGAGTTGTTACTCTCACATATTCTCCCTCCTCTCTCCATCTGCAGTTCCACAGTTTTTTGCCTGTATTCTTAAATATGTTACTCCAGAGGTGCTACCATTGTTGCTGATGGGCTCAGCCTTGGCCAGTGGCGGGTCCGTCTTGGAGCCGGCTGGCATTGGCTCTGTCAGACATGGAGGAAGCTTCTAGCAGCTTCTCACAGAAACCACCCCTGTAGACCCCCCACTACGAAAACCTTCCCACACAAACACAATAGACGTCTTAATCTAGTAACACACTAACTTGTCTGTCAGGCTGCCTTATCAAACCTAGCTTGTGTCCGGTCAGACCAGACCATGGGTAGAAACAGCATGTGACAGCATTGTTCTGTATTCATCCCTATTTATATTTGTTTTGATTTTATTCTTTTCTCTCATACCCCTTTCATTCAGTGCCTTTTTTATTCAAGCTCAAGAATCCTAAACCAATCTAATCTTTCTTCATATGGGAGTGATTTCACATGTCTATCCTTCATATATTTTCCTTCTCTGCAGATTTTCTAGTTCTAAAACTTCCTTTAAAAGAAAGACGACAGATGCATGCAATATTCAAGCAGTGCCAGCAGTTATGGATTTGTACTTTGGCTGCTATTGTAATGCTACTTTTTTGTTTTGTTCTCCAATCTCATTCTATAATTACATTTGTCTTTTGACTGCTATTGGGTATCAAGCTCATCCATACGGTTTTTACAATACTGTCCATAGTGGTGACTTCCTGAGTGGTAATAATTTCCTTTGAGCTCACGTGTGTTGGTATAGCAGGGATTATTCTTGCCATTGTCAGTACTTTGTGTTTATCAACACTGAATAGCATCAGATCTCAGCTCACCCCAGCAGTTTATGCCAAGAGAAGTTTCTGCTGCACTTTTTGTTAACTCTGGTTTTGACTATTCTAATTCTGTAAGAACAGACAACATCCCTGTTCACTCCATTTCCAGCCCACTAATTAATGGATTGAACAGCAAAATCATCCTACCTCCATTGTAAAGTATCTTATTTTTCCTATCTTTTCTTCTCTATCTTTTCATCAACTTTAATCCATGCACAGAACTTTCTTCTTCTACTATGACAGCTTGTTTTCTATAAGTCTTTTGTAACAGGACTATTCAAACTTGTTGTCATGGTTTAACTCCAGCCGGCAACTAAGCACCACACAGCCACTCGCTCAACAACAGCACGGGGGAGAGAATCAGAACGGTAAAAATGAGAAAACTCGTGGGTTGAGATAAAGACAGTCTAATAGGTAAAGCAAAATCTGCACGCATAAGCAAAGCAAAACAAGGAATTCATTCAGTCCTTCCCATGGGCAGGCAGGAGTTCAGCCATCTCCAGGAAAGCAGGGCTCCATCACACATAGCAGTGCTTACTTGGGAAGACAAATGTCACCACTCCGAACGTCCCCCGCTTCCTTCTTCTTCCCCCAGCTTTATATGCTGAGCATGACACCATATGATATGGGATATCCCTTTTTCCCCATTGTTTCATTTTCATCCATATGTCTCCTAATTCTGTTCTTTATCATAGTTTGCATCCATTTGCTCAATATAGTAGTCAAGCTTATTGTTGTTTCCCAGATCTCGCCACAATTAATGGATGGCATTTTTGCCAACTGACATTTCTCTTGTACCTTGGATGAATTAAACTATTAGCAAGCCATGGTTAATTGGTCGTTGCATACACAGGACCCCTCAGAACTCATTGGTGAACACACTCAGGCCTCATAAATCAGTTCATATTATTTTCAAATGCCATTGATAATTTAATTGTTTATGTAACAATATAAGAATTCTTAATGCTAATTAGGAATGTTATCAACTCTGGACAAGGAGTAAACGTAAGATTTTATTTGATGGATTAACAGCTGCTGCTAAAGCTGCTTTGCAGAGTGACTGCATGTATCAGGAATACTAAAGCGTTGTCAAGAAATCAGGTGGTATTTGTGGCAGTGTAATAGTGAGTGGTACAGGTGGGGTACATGCACTGAGCAACGAAAGAGAGAAAATTCTGTGGTTTCCTAAAGTACGCGGCCATTCACAGCAATCAAAGTTGTGCGAGAGATTAACTTCTGAGGAGTTATTTTTAAAATCTAATGAGAGCGTGATCAGATTAAGAAGCTTGATATCTTGTTTTGTTATTGGGTAATAAATCACGTTTCATACATTTTCCTCTCATCAGCCTTTCCTATCGCAAGTATCTGCCAGACTCCCCAGGTTGCTCTAACCAACAAGCATTTTATCTACTTAAAAATATCATGCGGACATAGACTGGACCGCAATGATTCTTACGGTCCCCAGTGTTTGAGCATAAATTTAGTCTAGAGCTTTATTCAAATAATCATAAAGAGTCACCATTGTTGCCCTGTAGCCTTCACTGCAATATACAACAACGCAACCCTCCAGATTTGGTTTCGCCTGAGCAGGAGACCCACCAGAACCACAGGAGTATTATCACAAATAAAGAAAAAAGGCTACAGCTCAGCAGAGGAGGTCTGTGTGAGAGGGAAAAGGATACAAATGCCTCAGTTTCTTCCGGAACTTTACAAAAATATTCTCAATACATTTTCCTATTTAATTTATGCTGGTTTATTAGACAAATTTTATCATTTTGTGTGCCCCAATAAATTAGCACGTTTTTATATTATTGTAACTTGTATATTGCAGTGGAAGTGTGGAACTTTTACCTCTGAAAAACAAAAACACCGCAAATCTTATTTATGCCTTTTCCTCTCTTTGTCAGTGATAAAGGGACTGTTGGTATTTGTACACTAGAAATTAATTTTAAAATGAAATTTTGGATGAGCCTGTAAGAGTAATACAAATAAATCTGAAAGAGCTACAGATGTGGAGGCAGGTTATTCAACTGACTCATGGAAGCACTCTGCTCTGACAGCCATGTAATGGCCTCTCTGCTTCATTTTTCTCTGCTCACAGTGGTGACTTTACGTTGACTAAATGTTTTTCCTTAGTATACAATCCTTTTTACAAATTCATAGGGCTCTAAGTAAGAGAGAGCGGGATTTCCAAAGAGCCCTCAGTGCTGGCTGAATCCTGCTCTGTGAAGGTTGACCAGGTGCCTTAAGGAGGCCAAACGGGAGTATAGCTGAGCTGACTAGAATGGGGATATCAGTGACATGCTTCTGGGGATCTACCAGGGTGTTGGACAAAGGGATGGACCTTTCTTCAGGAATTTTAGTCTCGCGGTTGCATTTATCTTCCCTCTTATGTTCTGAATAGTTTCATATAATGCATAGTACTTGTACGTGACATATAGTACGTGGACAGGATTCAAATAATGCCGGTCTCCCGTGTCTCGTTTAAAGAGAAGTAGTGTTTCAGGAACGGCTCTAGATCTGGCTGTTCTGCAGCCTTGTTAGATTTGGGCCCACAGCCAGGCTGTGTGACAGAATCAAGAGACTCTCCAGCTACAGAGGAGGAGAAGAAAAAACCCTGCAAATTACCATTCTCAGATCTCGGTTCTTGTGAAATGGAAGCAACAGCGGCTGCTGTTTGCATATCAGATGCTTCCAGCCAGGAGCAGGGGTCACATCTCAGCAGTATCACAGTTCAAGGTCACAGGAGAAAAAAAGTCTGCATATAAATACTCCAAAGCTCAGTTTTTCTTCTGGCTCCTGAGTGTTTCCTGTCTCCCAGCCACAAACTCGTAGAGAATAAAGCAGTCACATTATTTTGGTGCAGTGGTGTGTCAGAAGTAGAGGAAGAGTGAGAGGGCAGGAAGGCCCTTATTATTGCTAGCAGAGTAAGAAATTGTGAGCTACAACATAGGTTTTGATGGACTACATGACTTTAAAATGACAGATATGCAAATTATTCTGTCACTGTGCAACAGTAAACAGTTAGAGGGGCATTGGGTTGCAAGTTCAGAGATTTCAGCATGCCTTTTCCAATGATGGCAACAACCACTAAAGTCTTTGCAATCTTTTTTTTTTTAATACAAAGGAAAAATGGCAGAGTTAAAGCATTTAAAATGAAAGGTATAAAATAATTTATTTTAACTGTACTTTTGACATCTTTTCATTTTCTATATTAAGACAAAAACCCTTTGAGTGACAATCTCTTGTAGGCTGAAATTATCTTTAGCTGCCCTGTGTCCAGGAAAATTTTATTAATCTGAATGTGTTCTGGAAATTGCTGCTACGTTCAAAATCCAGTCTGCTTCCCATAAGATGAAACAAACAGACTAAAAGTGAGAAAGAAGAAGGAAGAGAGATAACAGGAAAGGAGGAAGAGAAGGAAAGAAATAACAGCACAGCAAAATCTGCAGCTCTGCCATGGTGGACTGGCTCATCGCTGCACAGGAGGCTGATCACAGCATCATCTTACCAGTAGCCTCAGAACCTGATGTATTTGTACCCAAGTCATGTTAGACAGAGTTTTATCAGCATCATGGGTTCCAGGCTGACAGCTGTGTTGAAAAAGTGCAGCTTTGACTAGCTAAACCAAACTCGTTACACAGAAGGCAAAAAAAGGAGAGAAAGAAGTCGTATAGGGAAGCAAAAGGGCACAGAGGGAGAAAGCGATAACAAGAGTCCCAGTCTCATATCTAGGACTTCGCTGAAGCCAGGACAGATGATGATGGTCTCAACTCCTCTTTCTCTGACATGAGTTTAGCAAGATATCTCTGATCAGACAAAGTCATATGTCAGAGCCTTTGAGTGTATCCCCGGGTTGTGGGAGACTTGAGGTGTTGTGGTAGTGAATTTGCTTCTTTCAGGCCAGGAGATATTCTTAAATTTTCCCTTTCCTCTTCCCCTTTCCCTTCATTCAGGTAAAGTGTTGCCCAATTTTCTGTACCAAACAGAGGATGAGATTTACCATCCAGGCTGCTCTTGCTGGACCTAACTACATGAGCTGTAAGACTCTAATAGACCATGCAGAATTCTTGTGCTCTGGAGATGCAACCAGTATTATCCAATGCGATAAAACAGTGATTCAATAGAACAGTCAAATACAGAGTTCCCTGATGTGAAATGAACCAGATTTGTTAAGCTGATGTATGACGAAGTGAAACTACCACTGTTAGCACCTATTCAGGTCATGCTGAATGACTGTCCTCAATTTAAATATTCAGAGCTCTCTACTCACATTGCTAAAGTCCATCTGGCAATTCTTTCTGAGCACCAGTGATATCAAATCTCTCTTCAAGCTTGGTACAATCAATAAACTATTAAAGCGGTTTTTAAGATACAGCCAGCAGTAAAAGATCTGTTTCTACCAGGGATCTCAGTTTAATCAGAATTTGGTGTGGTTTCACGTATCTACTAAAACTGCCATGCTGGGAGTCAAAGCTTTGACTCTGTACATAGGTGACTCCTGCTGCCACAGGACATTTCATTGTGTTTCACAGAGCTAAGGTGCTGCTCGTCTATCCCTAAAGCCTTACCTGAAGTACTTTTCATTTCTGCAACCGAACGTTACAAACAAATGCAAAAATTGCCAAGTTTCATGCTTACATGTCACAAACACAGCAGCTAATCAAGAAGTTCCTACTCTAGAGATGGAGAGCAACATCCATGCTACCTACAGAGGTTTCTTTAATTGCACAGATCACCAAGCTCTGCGTACCGCCCAGTTCTCACACACACAGTCCTAAGTATCAAGGTGTCTCTTCTGGAGAGTGCACAGAGGAAAGAGATGACCAATCTGAGCTACCTCAATTGGTGTAACCTATGAAAGTCCATCCATAAAAATCCATCAGGATCCATAATTCAGAGTCCACCTGTAATATAGCTCAGCACAAATAAACAACCACCATTTACCTGCGTGACAACATTTCACAGAAGGAAGAGAGCAGGAAAAGTAAAGAAGGAAACAGTCTTATTTACCCACTTCAGCCCTTCTGTCAACAATGAGTTTTGTCAGTGCTGTGGTTGAGGTTGAACAAGGACTAAGATACCAGTTATTCTGGCTGGGTCCAGAAGATATCCTGCTCCCATGGACCAGAGTAGACAGAGGTTGGCTGCTGGGTGCTGAAAGTTGGAAACACTCTCAGAGTGAATGTGGCACCAGTCCTGCCTATATTTATGTCTATTTTGTAAGGGTGAATTCCTCCACTGTCTAAACTCCTACCCTTGGAAGTAGGCTTCGATGTGGCAACTATAGACTGGAGGTACTGAGATGAAGACCTGCACCATTTTACTGTGTGCTATAAATGATGCTTTTCATCTCTTACCTTAAGAGCACACCTCTGTAAAGCGGGCTGCTTTGCATAAATGCAGTCATTACTAAGAAACACTGACAAAGAAGGGAGCATGAAAGTATCACAGCATTTTTACACGCAGCCAGCTGAAGCGAGTTGGTAAGGTGAACAGCAAGCAGTAATTGAGGTTTTAATGAGTGAAAAGTCTTCTGCTTCTGAGAGGAAATTTTTGCCTGAGAGAAGTAAAACCAATACCACCGCAGAGGGAAGAAAGCCACAGCTCTCAGCTCTCTTGAGTGAATTCTTTGCTGTCTCAGCAAACGAGCAGCGTAAGACAGCAGACAATACTGGCATGTGGACAGTTTAAGAGTGGAATAGAAGTATAAAATTTATGCTGCTCCACACTCATCTTAAAAAAGCAGATAAAAGTCAGGGGGAGAAGCTGAAGTTGACCTGACTCTACCAGAGTTCGAACAATGCAAGACTTTGGAAAATAATCCTTGTCTTGCTTGATCAGCTTGACAATACAATGCCTGGAGTAAATTGCCTAGTTAAGAGAGAAACAGAGAAGAGCTAAATGAGGAGAACAGATTTAATGGGGAAGTAAATCTCTGAGCTACATTTGCAATGGATTAATTTCTTTGTTCAGAACAGGGAAGTCTCCAGAGTCAAATGTGACAGCTTACAAAACAGGGCAGCTTAAAAACAGAATAACTCAGAAAATGGGGTGTTTTTTATTCCTACTCTTAAACAAGATAGTAAAAAGAAGATAATATTTATCCTCCATTTATAGAAAGAATTTTTAAATCTATGAAATAACCATACAACATGGAAAATCTTTGGAGCAAAAACAGCAGAAGTAAGAATTTCATCAAAGTCAGCCACAACAAAAATTGCCATGTTAAACAAGGAACATTGCAGACTTATTGAAGAAATGGCCTTATTAAAGGGCAACTGTTAGACCTAAATCCCCCGCCTGGCCCATGTGCCTTGAGGAGGTGAAACTGGTAGCACCCTGGACGCTTCCCAACCATTCCCTATTTGGAAAGTTTTTATGGTGTTTATCGTCATCAAGCGTAAAGACTGAATTGGCCATTGCAAAGCAATTGCAGAGCAGCTTGTTGAGGAAGAACTTGGTTTCTGAAACACTGTGTTTTCTTGTCCTTCACAAGAGTTATCATCAAGGGTCAATGTTTTAATAGGCTTTGGGTTACTTCTAACTGATTTTTTTTCCTTGGGAAAGAAAAAGGAGGGAAAATGTTCAGTTTCTGCACAAAACATAATCTAAGCATTGTAAAGTGCGTTTTCCAGCAAGAAGCCAGTGGATAAACTGTGATCTCTCTTGAGTATGTGTTGTACCAAGCATCAAGGATTTGAAAGCCTGAACTGAAAAAGATAGAGTTGATAATTTTATAATTGTAAGAAAATGGTCAAATACCTTTTGTTTGACAGTGTTGACTGTTCAAGACCAGATGACTGCATTTGATGAGTTATCTTTATATCTACTGTTTTTTCATCTAAAGTGGACTAGTGGCCCCTCCAGCATTTGAAGATAGTTCTTAGCGTTACGTGACCAACTGTAAGGACTTGTTAATGAGTAGATTATATATCTCCTAAACCTGTTACATCAAATCTGCAGCTTCAGGACTTCAGCAGGCTGGAAGTTGTGACAAATGGAACCCACCAAGTTCCTGTTAGCCTGCATGATCATCCCTGTTGCTTTCTAGTACTATCTTAGCATGAAGTTTTCTCCCATGGTTCACTGGGCCAGAAGAACAGGTTGCTCTCCCTTGACTTTCTAACTAGTTTCTAAATTTCTTACTGGAGTTTTGTAGTCTTGTTTCTCAGAGACCATTCTGATTTTTCATGTGCGCCTGGCTAGGTCCTTCAGCACAAATACAATTCCATTGTTTTAAAACATTACAAATGGCTTTATACATTTTTACAACACAGGACTTCCCCTGTCCTGTTATGTAAATGAAGGCAAGGATTACATTATCAAGTCTTAGTGCTTTTATCTTGCCCAGAGTATTCTCTGTCTACAGTTGACATTCAAGTCTCAGGAGACGAATTACGCAGAAAGTAAGTGTCTCACACCAGCAAATCTATACATCCGCCCCGAAGAGCAGGATGCCAAGTGGCCTAAACAGATTAGTACCTCCAACTGTCTTCAGGATGCCCAGAAATTCTAAACAAATGGCCACAGCCCAAGTGCTCAGTTCCATCCAGGAACCAAACATGTTATGGCTATCCATGTGGTGTGCTCACAGCATGTTTGATGTGTTCCCTGTGCTACCAAAGCAGAGCTACCAAAGCCCTGTGGACCCACTCCAAAGTCACAGCATGTAGCTACATGGCTGGGAATGTTTCAGTGTTTTTACATAAGTTTCTGCTTTTCACATTTGGGGAAGCAGGAAAAGAAGAAGGAAGGAAGAAAGGAAAGAAGAGAGGAATGAAAAAAATATTTTTAGTATTTTTTTTACTTACTACTTCAACGGAGAATAAAAGAAGAAAAAATCTAAAATACACTTAAGGACATCTCCATCAATTTATGACAGGCAGCATACTTCATATTGTATGTTATAGTTCAAGTCCAAACTGATTGCCAGATTTGGGTTCTTTCCTGAAGTGCAGGCTGACAGAGCATTTCCCTTGCAGCATGGGGCACGCCTTCTAAAATCATCTGAACATATAAGCTCCTGCTATTTAAGAGTCTTAAGGATCTGTTCTCTCTTTTCTCTGTCTCTAGTACACACTATAGCCTGATGAAGACTGAAGTAATTTACTTTAACTAAAGCTGATGAAGCTGGTATAGAGTATCTGGGTGAAATTTAATTGCCTGTGAAATACAAGAGGTCAGTTTAGATGATCTAATGGTCCCTTTTGGCCTTAAACTACACAATATCTGTTAAACAAGCCATTAAAATGTTGCTACGTCTAGTAATCATGAAGATAAATAGAGCTTTTATAAATGCCCCTAATTTAAAGGGTTTTCTTTATAGTCTGTGTGTAAACTCTAATTAGATATTTTAATAACATTCCTAAATGTAGTAAGTGCTTTGTATAACCTGGAGTTTAACAGTTACTAGTTAACAAGGCATAGTGTACTTCTGGCATCAGAGCAGCGCTGAAACCACGGTAATGTTTCTGTGTTATATTCTTCAAAGCCTTTCCTAACAAAAACTGGTTAGAAAAGTGTAAATCATAAGAGATGGTCTTTTACTCAGTACGTTTTTAGACATAGCAATATAGGCTTGCATCTGGCAGTGAGCCATTCACAGCTCCATCCACCTAGTACAGCAGCGTGGCTGCTGAGTGCCAAGGCAACGCATTGTCTCAAGGTTGAGGTACAGAGCAGCAAGAACAGGGAAGTTCAAGCGAGGGGATCCATTTTGGTTTTTTGAATTAAAGCCCATCCTAACCATGCTAAACCCTTGGCACATAGAAGAATGGATCCTGTGCACGCAGACCATGCTTGGGCATCAGGCAGCCCAGCTAAGTGGGTGCTCCTTGTGTCTTTGTGCTAAGCAGGGCAGCTTTCTGGCCCTGAGGTCATCTGGTGTATCAAGGCTCAGATCCATACAGCTAAACTCTCTCCAAAACTGAGAGGTCACACCTCTCAGAGCAGCATAATGATTCCCAGCACACACAAACTCAAATACTCTGCCCAGGAATTATCTGGGTGAGCAGCAGCTGTCCCACACCAAATTTGCACCGAGAACTATATTAATAAACTCATAGCAGGGATCATTGCACAGGTCTGTGTCCGCTGCTCTATTTAGTTTTAAAAATACGTATGTTTTTAAACTTAGATGTAATCTACATTAACTTATTGAAAGCTTGGCAGGTGCCTGGAGGAACAAGGACAAAGAGAAAGAATGGCTCAGAAACAAAGTGCAGTTCAGCAGACACTAGAAAATTGTTGAAACAATGCCATACCTGTTGGCTTTTGTATCACAAATTGATGATTTTCACCTTTGCAACCTTACATTCAAAGCTGGGGAACACAGCTTCATTTGGAGGGAATTTTGTTCTATCCACATGAGGGTGACATTCAGCACTCCACTGCAGGCTCTGAAGAGGCCAAATATACTGAGGTTCCCAGAAGAACACAGAGAATGGATGACAGTGGCGGACGTGTTTTATAACTACAGCGTGCTAAATCCAAATTTACAGAATCATAAAATAGTTGGAATGGGAAGGGACCTGTAAATGTTACCTAGCCCAAGCCCCCTGCAGTGACCAGGGACATCTTCAACTAGATGAAGCTGCTCAGAGCCCCGTCCAACCTGACCTTGAATGTTTCCTGGGATGGGGCATCTACAACCTCTCTGGGCAACCTGCTCCAGTGTTTTGCCACCCTCATTGTAGAAAATTCTTCCTTTTATCTAGTCTAAACATGCCCTCTTTTAGTTTAAAACTATTATCCCTTGTCCTTTCACAATAGAATACTTTGCTTCAGCTAAATGAGCATATATGAAGAAGACTTTTAATCAGTGTGGGTCTCTAGCCACAGGTTCTTGTAGGGGAGAAAGGGAAATACCTGGACTCAGCCAATCTGCAGGTTCACGTGTGTTCCGAGAAGTGTGCAACTACAGATCAGGGCTCTTCTCTGAGAAGCCAGTGCCTGCTCTGAGTAATGCTGATATACTGGTAACTGGTATCCTGGAACGAGATACTTTTTGTCTTTTTCAGTGTCTGCCTTGTGTGTGTCTTGTGGTACAGTAACACTCTTCCATTTGTGATACAGTTTGATCAGGCAGCAGTATTTGTTTAATGAGATATTTTCCTCACTGAGGTAATTTATTCCTAATGACTTACTGGATGTATTTTTTCTGTTCACAAAGTATCTGCAAAAACATGTAATATATAATAATTTAGATTAGAATTATTTGCACCTGACTTTAACAATCAAAGGTAAATTTTTAGCTCTTATTAGTTATCTATCTGAATAATCTTGATGACCAGCCTAGATGGGCAGTTTCCTTTTCAAATAGCTAAATTTAGGTGAGATGAATTATCCTCTCCCTCCCCTGAACTATATATGTAAGCTATTTCTAGCCTTTGTATGATATCATATGATTATTTGCCATAAAGGGCTCCAAATGTAATGGGTCACTCTGCATTCCAAAGTACTAAGTTCCCTATTCTTTTTAGGAACAGGAAACTGGAAAAGTGTTTGGTGTAATTTTCACTTTCACTGGGGAAAAAAGAGAATAGGGAAAAAAAAAAACCCTTTACTTGAAGGCAAGCACTAAAGAGTAAGGGAATAAGAGGCTCTCCCATGTTCTCAGACCTTCCAAAGTTTTTTTCAGGTTTACATTAAAAACGAAATTTAATTTCTCTATGCAAATGGTCTGTCTTATTTCAGAATAGCTGGCTTTCTTCATAACCATGGAACAAACGTGACTGAAGCCAGACTTATCAGGCATTCAACAGATGTTGCACTCAGTTTTCTATTGCCACACTAATGCTGTCTAAGTGGAGGCACCCTTGTGCACCAACCTGTTCGCTAAAGTCATAACCAGACCTTGTCTGGTGCCGTCCTGCTGAAATAGCTGTGTGAATGAAGCTGTGCTCATGTCTTCAGCATAGTGTGGACCCCTCCAAAACCATACGGGAAGATATGTCTTGTGCAAATTAAGCACACTGGGCTGCCGGTTTGACAGATTTTTCTGCAAACCAAGACTTCTGGGATTGCAGATTTCATTACCCAGGTCTTCAGATCGTGCCAGAGAGGTTGATAACTTTAGTGCCAGTTCAGGGGTACTGAGGCCAATGTTGTAGCTCATATAAACAGGAAAACATATCACCTTGTTCATAATAGCTTTTCTCTCCACTATCAGCTTCAGTATTTCCAACATCATTTCATTGTACTGCTCAAGTTATTTGTCTTCTTGTTCCAGGACCTTAGAAAGGCTTGCAAATAACCACAGGGCAAATCCCATTATAAATTTTAATTCAAATGTTTGTTTGTGTGAAGATCTGCAGTACCAACTAATAGAAGCAAACTGTCATTACGCATTAAAATATTCTGAAATATGTTTCTGAAGTACGCTTTCTTGTATCTCCAGTTATAATAGCACTGGCTCATTAAATGGAGAGAATGCTCTATTCATACACTCTTTAGTATTCATACCAAGATTTACAACCTATCACCATTAGAAGGTATCTTTTCAAATTATATAAAAAAGCATTTTTAATATTAATTGTCATGATTAATTATTTCCATGAAGAGCAGTCCTTGAAAAAGACAAATTCCTCACCATTAAAAATGACTATTCTGTAGTCAATTCACTGACTGTTTGTATGGGTTAACTCAATTAATTGTTCTCCCTATAGCAATGTCTCATATTTATTTTATGCAGAACTGTAATCCAGTTTTCATTATATATAAACCTGTGGCTACTGTCTTGTGGGAAAGTAAGTTATTCCTATCACTAGAACTGCATATTTTCAAAAAGAAGAAACTTTTATATACTGCTTTAAAATCTGTAGATGTGAAACGCTCCTGTTAGTTAATCTTTGTATTTCAGTTTTAAACTCCTCTATTAAAAGGGGAGGCTGAAACTGAATGAAATTACAGGAAAATTTAAAACAGACAGGAATATCTAGCTGTACGCTGAATTATAATATTTTAAAAGCCTATATTCATTTCAGAGGAATTGAGAATTTATTGTTTTTCAAATAGACGATGGTAATATGTGGCTAGATAACATTAAAATAAACACCATTTTTCTTTTTTCACTTTTTAAAAATGTATATTAACACCATAAACACACTTTTTTTTAACTTGGAACTAGTTTATTGTAGAAATCCCTCAGACGGTAACAGAAATTGGCAACTGCTGAGTGCGAGCTAAAACACATGCCATGAAATGTATGTTCCTGCAACTGCTTATATCCCTACTTTTGGCATGAGTTTTGTGATGCTGTATTAGTGGTAGTGCTAGGAAGCATAAGAGTTTTTTGAAATTCAATAAACATAAAAACAGGTTTTAAAGTAATGAGGAAACAGGTGCAAACATTTTCTCATAAAAAGCATGGAATTTGTTTTGAATTCCAGATGTGGTTTTACATCAGCGTCCCTTGAGAAACCAACCTTTCAAAATCAACCTTGAAAACGTAGTTATGGTTGTCATATGCCAAGGTAAATAACAGGTTTACTGGCTGTATCGTCTCGGAGAGCAAGTTCTATTTGCTTGTGCAGAAAGAAGTCCCAGTCCTTACGTTATTTAGAGAATTCTTGCAAATGAAGAGAACTCCTATAACAACCACATGGTTGCAAGCATGTGGATAGAGCATGAGGAAAAGTAGGAGCAAAAGCTTCCAAACAACTTAGTAGTGAATGAATGAATTAGCAAGGAGAGGAATAATTAACATGAATGTCAAGAAAATGCCAAGCAACGACAAGAATGATAATATGATGCGAAAGTTCTGCTTTTTTCTTTTTAATCTCATGTAGGTGAAAGTATTGTAATTTTTATCTGCAGCAGCAAATCTCAAATTATAATTATATATATATGTAAGTATTGGAAACTGGATATTAATTCTTTAAGAAATGCCTTAAATACTAAAAGGAGAAATGTACATTACCTGGACAAGTAAATGGTTTGTAAATACCTTAACAAGAACTGAAAATAAACTGCATAAGAAAACAACATGCAAGCGTTTTCCTTACTTTTGAGTTGGAAGGGAACAGATTTCCTCCTGTAGGAAAAACTTGACACCCTCTTATCCCACAGGAGAACCCTAATCGCTCTCGGAGAGTGAGATGCCAGAGATGTTTCACCCCAAGGCACTCACTGTTTTATAAGGACAATGTGGGAAACTCAGCTTTCTCACTCCCAGATTCTTCATTTGCTCGAATCCCTTCCCTGGACATGCAAATTCTTTTCAAAGGAAAGTACTTCCCAAATGCTACATTCCTGGCAAAAAAATCTTTGAAAAAAATTATTCCAAAAATCAGTTTCTTATAAAAAATTGTAACTAGCCCTAGCCTGTGTCTCAACCACTGTTCTTTTGTTGCTGCTGGGAAGTAATGGGTAAATACAAAGTCCCCTGGAAGAAACTTCAGAAAACTAAGGCACTAGGCACTTGCCTGAGGCCTGAAGGTGAAGATTTAACATTTCCTTACCCTCAGGCTAAGGGAAGCCAACCTCTGTTCTAGAGGCCAAATACAACCCATCAGTTCTTTTAACCAGACATTTGCAAAACCTCAGATCATAAGTGGCATTGAAATGATGTGTCCTGTATCTCCTACACAGATGGGTGAGAGTTTACAACCAGCTTTTCATCCACCAGAAAGAAACTTCTCTTTGGATTTCAGCCACTGCCTGTGAGCAGCTACCTCATAAGCCATAAAACCTAACCAAGTGAAAAAGTGGCTACACATTTCAAACTAAGCTTCTCATGTGAAAAAATGGACCTTTGGGCAAATAACTGATGAGCGATAATGGTGCTGTAACTCAGCATTAACCATGCTGCAAAACTCTATATGAATTCTGCTCCCAAAGGGCAGCAGACTTAGAAACCCTCTTTTAGCAAATGAGATTTTCAGAGCAGACAGAGGTAATTTTTTAAGTCATGTCATCTACCCTCCACTGACATTCCAGTCAAACCAATATGTAACCTTTTACCTAAAGCCACTGTTTCACATGTGTCTTAGATTGTAGTGACGCATGATTTGCTTTGACAAGCATATTGATGGCTTTGTCATTAGGTAGGATAGGACACCGACCTTCTCAAAACCGTACGAAAATAAGCTCAGAAGAGAATACATTAACCTTCCTCTAACCCACAAGCAGTTCAAGTCTACATTACAGAACAATTCTTCTCTGAAGCCTTTATGAAAGAGCAGCTGCCACAGGGCACCGTGCTTTGTACATTCAAAGAGAGATGTAATGCATTGGAGGAGAGACCAACAGAGTTCACTGGAGAGCAGGCAGCCCCTCAGATAGCATAGTTGCTGCCAAGGTGAATTATTGCAAAATATCCCATTGAAAGTGTTGTCCTAATGTTGTAGGTAGTTCAGTGGCTATTTTCAAGGAATCGATTACCTCAAGCCAATATGCTGCGCTAAAGGTTGTCCTGCAAGTCCCAGAGCACACAACGGGCCAGCAAAAGGCAATTTGCCTGCTCTCTGATGGGGGCTGTTTGTGTCTAATTTCATTTCAAGTAAAGATCATGGATATCATGACTGGGTTTCACAAGGGAATGCTCTATGGTAAAATCAGAATGGTGGCTGGAAATGAAGACAGAAACAGTTTCCCCAAAAACCTCCCAGAAATAAGTTGCAGGCAGCAAGAAACAAAAAACCCCCACAGATTCTTCCCTTAGAAGTTCGCAAGTGAAAAGGAGATGCCCAAGAAAATCTAAAGAGAGATAAGAGAAGCAGCAGAAGGAAGGAAATTATAATCAAATCAAACAGATGCTCACCGTAAGTGGAGGCTGTGCATAGTGCTGTGCAGTCTGTGAAGATTAGTTGACTTTGCTTTTATGCTAACAACTGCTGTTGTGGAGGATATGTCCATAACCAATGCTGTCAGCTGCCTTGCACTAAGAAGCTGAATGAAGTTCAGCCTGCTTGATTAATTTCTTAACAACAAGTTGCACCAAACTTCATTGTTCCCTTTTTATTTGTCTGTTATTATCACCATTAAATACCAGTTCAATTGCTTGGTCAGTCACCTGAACATATCATTCCTATGATAAAGCATCTGTCAAGCACAAAAGAAAGGGTTCACTTGGGTCCTACTCTAATTTTAAGCACACCAACAAAACCATGTTAAACAAGCTCATTAGGAACCTGCCTGCCCATCATGGGAAGTTCCCAGCTGAATTTAATTAAAACACGCGATGCAGCCAACTTTTTTATTTTTCATATTTTAATTTAAAGTACAGAGTGATGGGAGGTTTTCTTTCCCTTTTAAAGGATGCAGCACAGTTTATTATCATAAAACAGAGGTGGCTGTACAAATTTGAACAGTTTTAGAAGCACAGTACATCATTCTGTTGTTAAAACTGTTCTGGGCAATGTGAAGAAAGGTGGGTGGTGCCATAAGGAAAAAACTAGTAAGGCTCAAATGGCACAGATCTTCAATACGGGCTTTATAAAATAAAAATAAATTTCATTTGAGTGAGTGTGGATTAGACTTCCAAATAATAACATTCTCCAGAGTAATTGCATTACTATAATGTAGTTTGCTCTTTCAAAAATAGCTGGTGAAGGTCTTTCATAAGGAAATTATTTTACTGAGATACGTCAAACAATAACAGAGGAATTCAAAAAGGAAAGCCTCACTTTCACACCACGTGTTTTGGAATCATTTTCAGATACCTTTTTCAGTGATCTTAACTTACTTGCAAAATCTGCTGTTAGCAAAATTTTCATATTTAAAACCTGCTAGGTACAAGCTATGCACAGGAGGTCAAAGCTCCCCGTGTCATGCTATGAGTCTTGCAAATAGTGCTCACACTCAGAAAATTCTCCAGTATCTGAGAATTTTCCTAAGAAAATTAAAGCTGACTAACGTGCTTCCAACTCTTAAGTGTAGAAATGTAACAGATTTCTTGGAATCTCAGATTCTCCTTCTCTAGTGTCCTAATGTTCATATGCACATTTCAAAGCAATATAAACACTTAAATAAATTGTTATTTCTTGAAAAAGCTGAGTAGTGGGGTTTTTTTCTGTTTCCTCTGTATACCACGATAATTAAACATTTTGGATAACTTCTGCATTTCTGAAGATTAAGGTCAGAGATTATTGGACCATAAAGTCGGACCTTCTCAAAAGACATTACATTTTACCCAGATACCCGCAAACCGAATCCCAGAACATTTAGCCATTTAAATTCTATACTTCAATTTCTTTGAGCCTTTGGAGATGTACAGATACCCAGACAACTCAGCGCTTCTCTTTCGGAGAGTTGAGCTAACTGTCAGCTCTTGTTACAGCTGTTCCTTATTTCTAATTCAATTCTGCCTGACTTCCACTTCCAACCACTGGTTGCCACTATGGTTTTCACCAGTCAGCTAAAGAGGCCATTAACATCCAGCTGTTCTTCTTCAGTGATGTTGCTCCTTAATCACTTTTACAATAACAGAAAAAGAATGAAGAAAAGCTTTTCTCCAAGGTATGGATTACACTTGTGGCTTTTTTCCAGATGATGTCCAGTCCTACCATGCTAATACCCTCAGTATGTCACACCAGTGCATTCACCTATTCACAGAAAAATCCCAATGGGTTGCTGTGAAATTTAAAAAAGTCTGCTGAAGGGTCTGTTTCTCTCTCTTGACCATTAAGGGAGCTCTGAGTGGTTAAATGAGATGTCTAACGTCAAAGGTAGATGTCTGAAATTATTCCCCCGCCTCTGACTGTTAAAATGTACAGAAAGACCCCAGACTTCTGCAACGCCATGTCAAAGAACAGCATAAATTTTCTGTCATGTTCAGATAATTTGAGAAAGTTGGTTAATATCTTGCTTTATTTTGTATTGTGGGCATTTTTAATTGACTAAAATATGACAATAAACTACACTGATACAGATTTTCCCTTGCCATTTATTTTCCTGTGAAATTCTATGTATTTTATGTTTACTGATTTCAGTTTCGGCTGTCTTCAGAAATATTGTATCGGAAGATAGTTTCATTGGCAATAATTAAAGGATGATTAGTTGTTTGCACTGGAAAATCAATAAAAATATTGCATGGCAATACAGTTACAAATACGGACAGCTAGAAGACTGAATTTTGGAATTGACTTCCCATGCCAATGTTAAGTTGGGCAACTTAAGTTTGAGAGCCATTGTATCACGTTATTTTGCAAACATATTATATTTGCGAACATCTTTACTTTGACAGTCTCTTGAGTCCATGTTAGTTCTGTAATACACTGTGAAAGAAGTGTAATGTAATTTTTTTTTAAATGAAAATATAGATTTGACAACACAGTTTTGCTTGAGAATGTGAATTTGACACAAATCCCCTGGCTGTGAGAGGCCTTGCTTGTAATCAGTCACCTCCTGACAACCCCTAAATCACAGGCTGAAATGAATATGAATAAATCACATTGAATGCTTCTGTGCTAAAGCTGGGTGCATTTTGCCTTTTCTTCCTTCAATTCCCCTTCTTTCATTTCCTTGCTCTTCTGTCATCTTCCACATTTCTTAAGTCTTTTCCTTTGTTTCTTTGCAGAAAAACCTGCAGTTCTAAGAACAGAAATGCAGTTTAGTAGCTACTTTTTTTTTAGACCTTTTAAGTACTTTTTTGTCTCCAGAAAGATTTAAGACATGACTAAGAACTTTGCCTAATTCAATTCTAAATTGTTTTATTTTGTTTCACCTCTGGCCACTCCCATCTCTCCTGTCTGCCTCCTCTCCATCACATTCTTTCTACTGCTTCTGGTGATAATAATCCTACCCATTTCTTTCCCTGAATAAGTCTTTACTTTTATTATTATTAGTTATCTATTCTTCTTTCCCATCATGTTTTTCAATTCTCTCTGTCTTTTCAGGCTTTTTTTTTTTTTTTTTTTTTGCCTCTGAGGTTGTGGTTTCTGCCTCAGTTGTACTGGCAAGAGTGGAACTGTGGTCTCAGGTTCTTGGCTCTGAATTCCTCTGGGATGGGATGCCTCCAGCCAGAAGAAGTCTCAAAACTCTGTTGCTTGAACTCACTGATAAGAATTGGTGTGAATGACAAAGTTGTGGTCCAGATACTCTTTGGGAGGCTGAAGGCACACTTTACCACCACTGCCCCAGCATCACCTTCCTTCTCATCCCTCTTCCTGGTCCCAAAACCGATATAGTCCATTTTGTGTAGTGCAGGCAAAGAATTATTTGCTAATCCATTTCCTAATTCCCAGGAAATACTGCATTTTTCCTCAGTCTTAACAATTTGGCATTTTGAACAGGCGACAGCTATTGTTGATGAGTAACAAAAGTTTCATGCCAATGGCTCTTGTATTTTCTCACCTCTATCTTTTTGCTGAGAGAGAACAGCAGCCTAATTCAGCAGGCTAGTAAGCTGAACCAGCAGAAAAGGCTGCAATTGCAGCTGATTCTCAGTAGTCTTAAGCCCATAACTCTTTATTTTTAGCAAAGTGTTAAGTAGGTCTGTTGAGAATATTTTCAGATACTTTTTTCCCACTACAGGACACATCATTTAAATAAATTTATGGTTAAAAAAGGATTCTGTAACTTTAAAGCATGCTAATTCAATACAGTTTAGCTGAAAAGTCTTTCTTGATTCAAAATAGCTTCCTTCTGACATTAATTTAAAACAACAGAAATTAAAAATACAACATTGAAACAGTATTCCTTTTGAAATTATTTGGAAAAAAATCTAGATTATTTTCATTAAGGTGCTCAGACTTTATTTTTATTGTGGTTTGTGGCAGGAAAATTTTACAAAATCTCAAAAATGACCACAGCAGCAGATGTAACTTTTGCTCTTTTGATGCGTTTGTCATATATGGTACTACAGAGAAAATTTTGTTATCGTAACTACGCAGCTGCATTTGTAGCCATTTGATGCTACACAATGGCAAAGCATACTAATTCACTTTCCCCACTTGTCATCATCAGAATCATTGACCTTACATTTACCCTGGTTTATTGCACAAAAGTAAAGTAATACTTTAATAATGGAACAAACTATACACTACAACTCCACTTTAAATGCCTACTTCATTAACATTTTATATTTTTATTTTCCACATAAGATCTACCACATAACTGCCTGTTGCTCCAATAAATCATTTTACAACTGTACTCAGTATTTGGTGATTACATTAAATTTATTCTAGAGCTCATATGCTACATCATATTAAACACATCTCAGCCAGGTGTTGGAAATTTAATTTGCTGAGCCATTAAAAGCTCACAAATGAACACATATGAAAAATTTACCTTCTGAAATATATTAATATTCTGTATTTATAACTGAAATATCTTGCCACAAAATGAAAAGGGCATGGATGGGTAGGTAGTATCAGCATTCCTATTCTTCACACAAATTGTATTACTGACCACTTAAAAAACAGAAAGATTCTCACAACGGCAGTATATTTGATTTATTTAGCCACGTACTGTGTTTCAAGATGTTTTCTAATTGCAGTCATGTTCTATATGGAGACTACATTTTTCTTTTCTGATTGTTTCTTATACCCCAGCCAACATCTCTGAAGCCCATAAGACTGCCTCCTGAAACACTCAGCCTTTCCTTGTTGAGCAGGGCTGCTTACCTGCCTTGGTTTTGCTGTCTCCAGGGGCAATAACACACTCGAGGCCAGAAAAGCACATAGGCAACTACTGGTAAGGTAGGTACCCGGACTCCAACAGGACCACCCACAAAACCTCTGGAAACCGCTTTGGTACCCACACAGCTGGACACTCTGGCTAGGCTGAGGTGATGGAGCTACCAGGAAAACATCCCAGTAGCAGAGCTGGGATCACTGACTATATCGTCAGTGGAGCAAGAGGGGCTATGGCTTATGGAGAGCGGAAAAGTTGCTCAGCTGGAAGCATGCGGTCTTGGGGTCAGGTACCCTTCCCAAAAACACGTTTCTGCTCCCCGCTGGGCTATAGCCAGTCTCTGGTTTGCTTCTGACCTCCCTCTCACAAATTCCAGGAATCTTTCATGTGGCCTGGCTTCAGCAGAAGAGCAGAGTCACCTCATCCTGGAAGGTCTTCCCTAGCAGAGAGTGGTGTGGAAGAGGTGACCCTTCAAGATATGCAGCTGGAGGAAGGGGTATGTCTGCTTCTGGAGGTACCGTGTCACCAAGTGTCCCCTTACTCCTTCCAGCAGCACAGCAGAGCTCAGGTCCCCACATGGCACCTCTCCGCAGGCACTGACACCTCTTCCTGGGGATCTGGGGAAACCTACTGGACAAAATGGAGCACCCACATGATCATAGAATAACAGAATAGTTTGGGTTGGAAGGGATCTTTAAAGACCATCTATTCCAACCCCTCTGACATGGGCAGGGACACTTTTCACTACATCACGTTGCTCAAAGCTGTGTCCAACCTGATCCTGAACACTTCCAGAGAGAGGGCATCAACAGCTTCTCTGGGCAGTCTGTTCCAGTGTCTCACCACCTTCAGTGTAAGAAACGTAAAAAATGTCTTCTTTATATCTAATCCAAATCTACATTTTTTCAGTTTAAAACCATTACCCTTTCTCATGTCACTACAGGTCTTGGTAAAAAGTCTCTCTGCCTTTTTTATAAGCTCATTTTATATACTGAAAGGTCACAAGTTATTTTAAGTGCATCTGAGATTACCAGCACAGGAACAGAATTGTTCTCTCACATTTAGGTACCAAGAAAAGATTTATCTGCCTAATGTAAATGTTTACCACATAGACATCTTTATCCATTCATAGCCAGTGATGAAAAATAGGACCTTCTAGAGAACAATCCATTTCGGAGGTTAAAATATTTGTATAAAACAGGTAAGCTGAAACACAGACTCTGTGTGCCCTTTTCTTCCCTCCACTTGGCCTGCGGAGGCTAAGTAGCTCCAAGTGAATCTACACTATCTCCGAACTCTATCCTAGCAGCTGATCAAACGTGTTACAGGGGAATGTATTTTACAAAGAAAATTCAGCCTTACAGCACAAAATACAAAGTAAGAGTTTGCAACTATTCATCTAACCCGTGGTCTAAAGTAACCTAATCAATTTTTCATACACATCAGAGTAAATATGGAATAAATTGGAAGTGACTCACTGAAATAGAAGGATTTACTTCTTTGAAAAGGCAGTGGGATGAGCTCCTGAATGAATGAACAGGTAGTTGAAAGAAAGGACAAAGGATACATTCTGAACATAAATACACAATTGTCTAAATGGCATTTCTCAATTGCAAATTTTCCTATGTTCTTGCAAAACTATAATATTTTACCTTCAAAAGAAGGTTGAGAAGAAATAAGAGCTGAGAAATAGCCACTGTTCTCTGTTTGAAGGGTGTTTTAGCTCATCAGATGTAACCTTTAAGAGAAAGGTAGAGACACTCTTTATGCTCATCAAGGAAAAAGCTTGCATGACATTTCCCAACTTACCCAACTGTCCAGTCGGCTGCAGCAGCAAGTGCCCAAGAGTAGCAGAGAGCAGGGACGGCTGCTGTGTCCTGTCTCCCATACTGTCACATTTTCAACTCTCACCATTGTAATTTCTTTCTCCTATCCTTTTGTGTTCATTTGACAGGGCTGGGATAGATTAATTTTCTATTGGCTCTGAACAGAAAGCGGTATCCCTGTAATTTTTCACACATTTAAAAGCATGGTGAAGATCTTAATAGGTGGAAGAATAACTGGAACCCTTTTCTAAATAATAAAAAGCTTCAAGGACTTGGCTAGCAAGGTATTCCTGGAAAGAGTATGGAGAAGGAAGAGAGGCAGGGGCTGCTCTGGGTCTCTGTCCCCTCTACATAGACCCTTGTGCCTCTGTGCCTCCTGTGCCTCTGTCCCTGTATTCAGGTGGATGTTGAGTGTCATTATTTTTGGTCGTAAGACCATACCAAAAAGGGACAAGATCACCTACAGTTCTGGAGAAGCATCATTTTATGGGTACATTTACACACAAAATATTATTAGTTTTAGCCAGTAAACCCCACAACTTCTTGCACAATCCACCATTAGGAATTATGGTTCCTCATAGCCTATTATCTTGCTACCGTTATTTCTCATTTCCTACTTAACAAATTGGACTTGACATCCTTCCTCTTGCCATTTCTAATCACAGCATCTATGCACCTTTTTTGTTTTGAAATCAACTATTGGGTTTTTTTTTTACCTGTTTTACCTCCTACTCAATTTTTTTATCACCCACTACCTTACCTCATGAAAATTTTACCCAAATGCCTCTTTAATTTAAAACTCAAATGTGCACATTCATTTTACCCTGATATCACTAAAGCAATATGGCAGTGTTTGCACACTACCAGCAGACGTATTTTTTGTTTTCTTTTCCATCCTTTAAATGCAGTCATGATTTCTGTTGCTTCTGCTCCTTCAAATGTAAAAATTATGAACTTAAAGAAAAAATGCTTATTTGCCAATGTGGATGGCAGCATCCCAATGCAAGCAATTCTGAGTACAGCTATGACTATATATTACTGCTCTTCTCTGTTAGCAAAAGCAGGAGCACTGGGCTCTGTAGAATGAATGTTTCCTAAGCATCTCTCTACTCTGTACACCCAGTAATACTATTGTGATTTGCATATCTACTTTTTTTCCTTAGAAAGGAAACATATCACTTTCTAATAGCTCTGAAGTTGACAAAGAATCATCTGTACATTGCTAGAAATTATTATCTACATATCTTAAGGTAAAAAAATATTTCATGATAAAGAAGCTGGCAATCTATTAAATGGGAGACATTTTGCCTGAAAAGCAGGTGTTAGTATGTATTCCTCGACCTCCGCTGGGTTCTAATTTCGTATACGCTTGAAGAGACCAAAAGTAATAAGCAGAAATAGAAGTAGAGATGTGAAGCAGAGGAGAAAAGTATTCCATGCATATATACAAGTATGCATAAGTAGTCAGTACTGATTTGCATTTAACATATATTCCATATTCTTACAATGAGAGATAGCATGGTTGGTTTTGGAGTAAGAAACTGCTTCTCTTGATGCAACTTACACTTTAATTAACAGAAGCCTAAAAATGTATGTGGCATATAAAACAATCAGTGACACTGTCTCATTTACACCAACAAAAAAATTGTCCTTCATCATTCACGTTCACCATTTCTGGTTATACCATTTCTTTTCTGTTTGTCCAAGTACCTATTGAAGTTTGAAGGTCAGAGAATGCTTGACTAATGTAGTGTCTCAGTATACTTTCTTCTGACCTTTAGGTAACTTATGAATATTTTAAGTAGCCACACAGTTCTCAAGTCATTCCCATGGCATTTATTCAGGAAAGAATGACACCTGATGTTCAGCATTTCTGTATTTCAGACTGCCAGCACTTCAGCTATCATCGTTGCTCCAGTTTGCTGATAAGACAAATGGAGTTGGATGAGGTCTGGAGCATCAGCTGCTCTTGACTGGTTCAGCTTATGAATTCTCATGATCATAGGTTTTAACCTTATTTCTGCAATGTCCTCAATTTCCCAGTGTCTGTTCTTTAACTTCAGGCTTGGTGATCTGCCTCAGTGACAAACGTCTCCATTAGAACAGATTCATTTTATTTTCTCAGTCTCACTCCACGTGTTTAAAAAGGTCTTAGAGAATTAGGAACTAATAGAGCTAGGCAAATAATACAGCAAGAAATGTCAGTGAATTATTGGTTCAATATTTTTTAATGAACTCTCTTCATCTGTGTCCAGCAATAGTCCAACGCATGGGTTTCACAGCTGGCAGAGCTAAAGAATCAGCAGTTTTTAAATGTCTTGGAGTCTAACATCAAGATTTACTTTCCATAAAATACTTACACCAGAAATCAGATTTTAAGAGCTCTAGAAATTTAATAGGGAATTGGAGCACTCCTGGTCATGTGAAGAGGTTAAGGAAGCATTGCAGCTGTATTTTAGTCAGGTGCAAGTCACCACTCTCATATAAGAATAACTGTCTAAACTTCAGTAATATATGCTGAGCTAATGGGCTGTTCTGGCCTTACGAACGCTGCAAGCGCTCTGTCACTGCCTGTAGCAGAGTTTACTTCTTTTCCTGCCAGTCGCCTGTGAACAGCAGGCTCAGCCAGGTTGGAAGACCCAGTGTTGTCTGGTACCGTGCCCTCTGCACAACCAATGGCCCAGTGGCAAGCGTGGTGCTACTCTACTTCTCTCCAAAGCTGCTTGCAGAAGATGCTTTGTGGACTGGGACTTGTGAAAATGAATGATAATTGTCAATGGGTCTCTCCCGCCCCCGTCAGAGATGGCGGAAGCATGCTGGCTCTCTGTGGTGGTTGGCTACACAAACACACCTACTGCTCGTTTCCATTTCTGCTTAAGCCACAGCAAGCAGTACTACAGAACGCACTTTGTTTTCATAGCAGACATTTAACTTGTTTTAAAATCTGCAGGCTACTTGAAAGCTATGTGGCAGCTTGAGAGGTCTGTTTACAGTAAACAAGATTTATTTATCTCCAAATCAGAAGCAGCAGCACTTCAGTAAGCACTGTAGTCATCTGATCTGCAAGGGCGTTTTGTTTGAAGATTTCATAAGTAGTTCATTATCTATGAATGGGCTATGGGCTATTTTCCAATTAATCTATCCATTTTATTCAGGCCTGCATACTAACAATAATAGATCAAAAGAACATGTGTTCCTCTTGCTTCAAGTGATTCTATATTGCAGCGCTAATTTTCTCTGCTCTGGTGTTATTTCTTACCTCTTCTTTCACTTCTAGCCTGCCCTGAAATGCCAGTCTGATTAGGGTGTCTGAGGACTTGTGTTCCCCCATAACCTATTCGTAGCACAACACTGAAAGGGTTTTTATTTCTCCAAACCAGAAACATTCTCTGTGGCTATAGATAAATTAAAGGAAATCCGAGGAGTAGAGGAGGATGGGGAGAATTTCAAGTTCTAAGACCAATGAAACAAAGCACCTCTTTATTGGCAACCTTGGTCAATATAAGAAGGGAAAAGAAATCAACATTCATTGCTTTTGCCCGTAGTTTTTCATGAGTAGTCCAGTAGCTCTGTGCTTCCTGACAAGGTAGTGTATCAGTTGTAAATCCAAACCTCAAGAAAATATTCACTTAAGATGCCAAAACCTGTCACTGCCCAAATGAAATAAGAGCAACAGTATAATTAATTTCTAGTTTTAAAAAAAATTGTGTTCATGCAACCAAATAACACGTACTTATTGGCTTTTAAAAACTACCATATTTAAACAGAAGGAATTCAGCTAATTGCTAATTACTAATAATAATAATAATTACTAATGCCTAGCATAAAAATGTCACTATCACTTACTTTATTTATGACTAGACGTCTGATGTTGCATCGTGTTTTAAAGACATTTCCTCTAGTCAATCATTTACAGAAATCAGTTACAGTGCTTTAACACAAATACTTTCCTGGGCCTACACCTGTAAAGAAGTTCTTGACTTACTCTGACAGTAACTAGTGACAAAGAAAGAAAGTGAAATAAATTATAGTGCGATACTATTTTTACGATATAGAGAAAACTTCCTCAGAACACTCATTAGTGTTTCGTTTGTTGCCTGGTTAGCTGTCGGACAGGGAATCTGCTCTGTGCTAGAAACACGGCAGGTTTTTAGTTGCTCTTACAAAGCATGAGAAAATAGGTTTCATACCAAAAATCAGATATTCAAACTTTGGATGATTTTAATACATCTGGGTGAAAGGCTGAAACATTAAAATGCACAATTAAATATAACATCCTGCAGTTGCTACGTGCTATCTGAATGGACTAGGAAAACTTTTCCCTTAAACTTTTGTCCTCATCATTATTCATACAGGCAAAGAGGTTTTGTTCAGAAAGATCTTTGGAGGAATATCATTGTAAAACCACAGGCATTCATGTGAATAAGAATTTTTGCTGGTTTTGACCATTTATCATTTATTACTCATTTCAGCTAGGTGCACAAAATAAGAGCTGAGTATTACGTAGCACCCTGTGTAGGGGCCAAAGTCTGACATGTCAATACTGAAGACTGCAGGCACACAGAGGCATTGCCAAACCTATGCATTCCCAGAACTGCTACAATGGGCAGATTTCTCAGTTTATCAGCAGAGCTACCACAAATATAAAAAACACATTTGATTTTTCTTAAATATAAGCAACTAGTTGTTTCTTTGAATTGACAAATAGAATGTGATTCAAACTGAGAGTAAAAGATCTAAATCTATACATCTACATATAATGATCCAAATATGCCCATCGGAACTCCTATTAAAGTCTGTGGACACCAATTCAGTGGCATCAACCGTATATTGAGATTGTAAAATTATTTAACTTATTAGCAGCTATGGTAAGATTCAGTAGCCTAAATATAGGTGCCTAGTGTAATTTTAGATGCTGTGAATTCTCTTTCCCATCTTCAGTCACTGCCACAAAAGGCTGGAGGTCTACTGTGCCTGTCACATCGGCCTACCCTGGGCAGATCTCCTGGGCATCTCAAGCCCCGCAAGCAGCCGGTGTTCAGGCAACTGAGTCCTACCCCAAGCAACTGCTCTGGATTGAGACGAACTGCTCTCCAAGCGTGAATGACTGCATTGACTGTGACAGGAGCTTAAACTCCTGGCAAATGCCTACTTGTATAAACCTTAATTTGGATATCTTCTTTCTGAACTGAATCCCACCCACAAGCTTCCCTTTGTTCTGAAGCAAAACACTTCATTCCCAGAAAGCCTAGGGGAAAAGGAAAGGCTGTATTCCCACCAATGTTAGAAAAAGAAAAGTTTTTCTTTTTCACACTGTTTTTGGACATGCAGCGTCATAGGTTTATTTTCTTCTGCTGATTTTGAGGATTGGAATGTGTGTTTCCCATTTGCAGATGTGATGTATTGGGAAGTACTCTCCCTCTTTTCAGCCAACAGTTCCAGTATTTGTAACTGAACCCTGGAAATCCATCATCATCCAGCGAGTGTCCAAAATGGTAGACAAGAGTGTAATTTTAATGTGCTTTTATGCTGTTTGTGACTGTGTAAGTAGTTTATGCCCAGAAGAGTAATAGGAAAGACTTAAGCTGAGGTTTAGCAAGGTGAAGCATCCAGGTGTTTTAAGATATTCATGCCCTACAGCTCACTCCTACCTTGTGCTGTGTGTCATTGCTCTTCTGTGGGGACGGAGTAACCACTTGTGTGGCTGCATGGTGAAATGACTCAGGGAACTACTCAGCTCAAAAAAAAGCCAGTCATTAAAGAAGGAGATATTTTAAAGCCAGATCAATCCCCTGATGCAGATCACAGTATAGTCACAGGAGCCAGAGCTGGAAAGAGGGTGCGTAAGTATGAAGACGGGTAGAGGGTCTAGGGAGAGGATGAGAGATGGAAGAATAGGGCAAGAATATTTCAGAAGAGTATTGCAATGCATGGCCTTGTCGTGCAAAACCAGTCTGACGTAACCTCATTTCTGAATAGGCTGTAGCCTGGTGATTGGTACATGAACCTGACAGCTAAGATATTCTCATTGAACTCCACACTCTGTGATTTCAATCAGGCAAGGTTCTGCCCTCTCTGATAAACCCTTTAATGGAGCGAAATTAGATGGGAAACATACTGCGTTTGCAGACATTTCTGGCTCTGAGGCATCTCAATAATTGCTGGAGTTAGCGAGCTCCTCTGCTAAGGCAGTCGATAGCTTGGTGCAAATGTGATGGTGCTAAGTGATGGAGGGACAGCACCCTGTCCTATGCAGGGTCTCTCCTATCTGTGTCCAGGACACACTGCACCCACGCTGTATCACGTGTCTCTGCATGCACAGTGACAGCTGCCAGTCACCTAATTTACCCAGCCATGCAGCCAAGCCCTGCTTTCTCACTCTGGAGAACACTCCCAGGCAGTATAATTTTAATTCCACTAATAAATGGTATTAAAAATATAAATATATGTTATACATTTCCTCCCTGCCTATTCAGTAACCCACGCCTGCTTGCCCAGACTTCACATCACAAGAAGTGATGAAACTATGTCAAGAACTAAATGGTTTAGAGTCATAGGAGTCCCAGATTTCGGATTTGCTTGGCCTTGGTGAGACCCAGGGGGGTCACTGATGCATGATGTGGTCGCACTTCAAGATGCAGCCCTTTGTTCACAGGTACTCTCCTCGGTTAAGCTGATGCTGTTGCATGAGATAAATTTGACGGTTCCATAAGAAAAGCAGATTTGCCTCCAAAATCATCATCTGTTCCTGATTTCCTTGTCGATTAGAGAACAGATAACAGGTTCAGAAGGGAACAATAGGCTTTCTCTGAGGCAATAACTTTTACAACATGTTGCACCCGTTCAACCACTTGCTTTGCTATCATGGTGTACATTTTATCTTGCCATGAGCTGGAAGGCCTAATTACGATCTTGTGTCTTCCATTGTTTGAGGCAAATGGCTAAGGGACTTGTAAAGACAATTAGATTTGGATCTCTTCTAACTAATCTTTTTCCAAGCACGATATCCTATTAGACACACTGGGTCTTTTTCAGGGGGCATGAGGGGAGATGGCGAGGGGAGAGGGCGAGGGGAGAGTTACCTTCGAAATACTATTTCAGGGACTGAAATACTGGGTAATTAATGATCATTGCTCAATCTTCTTTGGTTGTCACCAGCTACTTTGTCTACTCCTCCCACGTTTAAATACATCCAGTTAAAGCTAGAGCTACAAGAATCGCAGAAAATAGACAAGAAGTGTAACTCCAAGACTGTTTTGCGAAAATAGGTTTATCAGCTCCTTTGCAGGAACTGGACAAGATCAAATTCTGTGGTGGTTTGCTCTGATTGGCAAGTTCATATATCTGAGGAAGGAGAACCCTCCTGGCATTCATTCCTGGACATCCATTCACTTTGAGCTTGCCTTATTGACTTTAGGATTTCGTGATCTGTCTGTGCATTGGGACATTTATATACTTCCATATCACATCAGTTTTGTGCTGAAGAGATGATGAACCAACCCATTACACTGAAATGGAATAATACCTTTAAAAACAAAAAAAAACTTCTGATATTTCTTCCTCAGTCACTCCTACAAATGTGTGTTTATCTTTCTTAACTCACAGTTTAGTGCTGCATTTCTTGATCCCTTGGTGGTCTTTGCAGACAATTATTTCTCCGTCATAGCCTATGAAACTAACCTTTGCTACATGATCAATGATGACAATTAAGACCTTAAAAATTAAGCGTAACAATTAAGACCACATGTGACATAAAGCATACATGTCCATCACCATTTTCTAAAGCAGTTTCTGTGGTTTAACAAAGCAAAAAGTCATCACAAAATAATATTCATGGGCAGCAATGGGGCCAGCTGTTTTGCCTTGTTCTTTCAATTTGTACTCACACCTAGCACAAAGAGCATTTTAGGTGTGATCAGAAGTTAGTATAAGAGACTCAGAGCTATGTTTTGCAAATAAATAATTTAGCATAAATAAATTGCATAAACAGACAATTAAGAAGACGTTTGTTTGCTTTGTGTGTGGGGATAGTTAAATGCTAATACATTACTTTGTGCTGAGACTTCTAAGCATGAGGAATACACAACACAACTATGAGGGCATCTGTCAGTGCACGTTGTGATGTGCCAAGTCTGAATTATCTGCTACCCTGAAATAAATGGAGTGCTTTAGTTTCAATTAGAGAAAACCAAAAAGAAACACAGTAACAGTCTTCAAAACACTTCAAAGCTTCCTCCTAAAACAAAGAGAATAAATTATTCTCCAGGTTGACTGCAAAAAGGATTAAGTACAACAGGTTTACATTGGAAATTCAGGAAATGGGACAAGAGTAATTTCCCAACAGCACAAGTGGCCCAGCACTGGAATACATCACATGAGGAGATGATGAGCACTTTTTGACTGATGGTTTTTGAGAAGCGTTTGGGTAAATTTCTGTCAGACAAGATATTTCCTGCTGGGAAGTGCCAGAGGACCACTGAGGTGACATCCCAGGCGGGCAGAGCTCAGCCTGGCCCTGCTCCAAGATCAAAATCAATGCACCAAATTATTGCCAGCCTCCCTCTCTGCCCAGCAGTGCTGGGGCTGTTCCCATGTCCCAGCCAGGAGCGACAGGAGAAGTGTAAGCAAAGGCATCCCCAGTCTGCAAACCACTCTGAAGGTCTCTGCTGCCCATCAAGTGGACTTGACAAATGTTGTTTGGATAGATTTAGCTGCTGAAATCTGAAATGACTCTCTCCCTCCCACCCAAAACTAATACATACTTAATGAATTATGAAAAGAAGTAAAAATCAATTTTCCTTGCCAGCTACTGACACACTAAATGATTGCTTTCCTTTTTTAAATTGTTTATAATTAGTCTTCCTTATTTATGTTCTCTATTAATCTAAAGATGGCACATCTGGTTATCCTAGTGTTATTAAATCACGATAACAAGAGCTGAAACACTAACAGCCTACTTCTTTTCAAGAACCATCTCCAAGATGGAGGTGCATATAATTTTACTAAAGTTAGAAAAAAATTTCCACATGCAATTAGAATTTCTTTTAGTTACTATGTGTTAGTTAACATGGTACTGCATGCAGCAAAAGCCCAAAGTAATTCTGATACATGTCTCTAGAAATATTGTTTTCAAAAATACCTTATAGCGAGTGATTTTTATATATCACAAAACAATATTTTAGGTGCTGTTGTGAATTGTACTAAACACCAACCTGCTTCTTAGACTATCTTTGCAAATTTTGTCTAGATTCTCAGGGGCAACGGCATCTGTTTCCCACACATGAATAATTTAAGAATAATATATTTTGTTCTCTCTACTTATATCACTAAACCTTGTAGATGTGTAAATCTTTTCTAACTTTGAGAGGTATGTTTGCAAATAAAAATTGGCAGAAAACTTAGATTGTTCTAAATGTAATATAATGTAACACAACAAAACATAACACAACGACGTAACATAACATAACATAACATAACATAACATAACATAGCATGTTTCCAGTATCTGGAAATCTTTGACCTACAAAAACTCACTTTATGAATCTTAATGCACTAATGAAAACATTTAATAGAGACAATTTTAATTTCTAGTTGAGTAAATAAAAACACACTTTAATCTTAGGAAAATAACCATTTGCTTTATACTGAATTGATCACATATTTTTTTAAATTCCTTTTATAGATGCAGGTGAACCACTTCAGAACGAGAATACTTGAGAATTTTAAAATAACTTCATGAAAGTCCTTTCCTTCTAACAAAAACTGTTTAACTTTCTAGGCTGGATCTCTTGCTCTGTCAAGTGTTTCAGCAATTTAGAAAGACATTTCAAGCATGCAAAGAAGTGTTCTCCTAAATATAGGTTTTGAGCGATTCCATAGAATGACAAGGAGTTTGAACTCTCTTCCTATCTGGAACTACTTGAAAACATCTCACCTACACAGTTATGCTTGGCAGCACTTTAAGCTGGAACTAAATCTATTTTTCAACAATTTGTAGTGGGTTGACCTTGACTGGCCACCAGGTACCCACCAAGCCACTATCACTCCCGCTTCTCAACAGGATAGGGGGAAAAAAGAAGTTGAAAAACTTGTGGGTCAAGGTAAAAGCAGTTTAATAAAAGAAAAACAAAGACCGTACACAGAAGCAAAAGAAAACAAAAATATTTATTCCTTACTTCCCATGAGCAGGAGACGTCCAGACACTTCCCAGGAAGTAAAGTCCTGGTATGTATAGTGGTTCCATCAGAATCCAAACATCTTAATAACGAATGTCCCCCTCCTCCACCTTTCTGTTAGCTTTTATTGCTGAGAACATCATATGGTATGGAGTACCTCTTTAGTCAGTTTGGGTCAGCTGTCCTGGCTGTGTCCCCTCCCAACCTCTTGCCCACCCCCAGCGCAGTAGCCTTTGGGGTGGGATTGCAGAGGCAGCCTTGATGCAGTGGGACCACTGCTCAGCAGAGGCCAAAACATTGGAGTCTTATCGACTGTTATAGCTACAAACACAAGGCACAGCACTATGAGGACTGCTACAACAAAGGTTAGCTCCATCCCAACCAGACCCAATATACATATTCAAAATATTCCCAGGAATTCCCTCTTCAAAAATGGCTAGAATTTCATCCATGACTAAAGCATATGACTACTGGAACATTATTTCCATAGTGTCTCAAATATAGCAAGTGGCTACTTCAAATTAGGAACTTAATAATTCCTTAATTCTTTTGTTGTTTTTATTTTAATCCAGTATTTATATAAATGCCTTATTTGTACTTTAATCTTTTTCCCCTCAACTTTGTAGGCAGAGAGCAGACTGCAGCCTTCATGTATCTAGAAGGGATCGTACATGCCCATTGCTATCTATACCCCTCTGCTCCAGTGCAGCACTTGGAAATTCCCCAAATGAACAGCTAATCCTAGGTAGAAATAATGTTGTCATTTCTCTGGGAATTGACTTGGCCCAAGTTCTACAAGGGCTGTCAAATGAAATAAAAAATGCCCCAAGAACACAGAGCACCAGCATCTTTAAAATACCTCCTAAGAATGCGAAATAAAATGCTATGAAGATGGATCTAAACACAGGCATGGGGTAAATCTTCCTTTCCACACTGGTCAATACTAGTCAGGAAGAAAACTTTTCTCAACAACAGTAAACTTTTCCCACAGGAAAAAAAAAAAAAAACTTGCAGCAGCTTTAGAAAGTTACTTGAGGTCTTCGCTTATTTACTGAAATGTGGGCTGTTGTAAATTTACTTCTTTTCTTCTCAAAAAGGACATTCCAGGACTGACAAAGGTATGACCTAGACCTTTCTGGTTTAAGGGTCTTTAATTCTCTGAGGATGGAATTGTTATAATTCACCTTTTTTTCTTTTATTTTTAGCCGATCTGAGACCTATATCTTCCTTTGCTGCCACTTCCATGCTTCTTTCCAGAAACATGAGCTGTACATTAACTGTGACCTATCAAGTTTTTCCGTTCAGTAAAAACAGCAAAACATAGTTTTTGGAGCTTACTTGCTCTTTGTGGACTTGAATGAGGTGCTGGCATTTGAACTGCCTAAACACAGTAGTCATTTTGTATGCATCTAGTTACCACCCGACCCCATTAACTCCACAAAACTAGTTCCTTGTCAGTTTGTCAGCCCCCAAAAGGATGCACATGCCATGAAGAAAAATCTAGGGTTCTGTGTTTAAGCTTGCCCCTTCCTCAGTCCAGAAATGCCAAATGCTCTGCTTTCTGAGCAGCTGTGGACATTCAACATATCCAGAGATACAGAAATGCAAGTTGTGAGAAGCTACTTCGGCACCTCTGACAAGCTCTGCTCCTGACACCATGTGTCAGCAGCAGCTGAAGTGGGACACAAAGAGCATTGCAGTTCTATGTGAACTTGCTCTGAATAAGGAGTCTAAAAAAATGCAAAGGACCTTAATTCCTGAGTTTCTTCTGGAAAACTTTCCTTGTGTGAAACTGGCGGATAGCAAGCTTTAGGTGATATTATAAATAGTGCTGTCCAATAAATCATCATTTCTGCAAGCTGAAGCATACCAGCATGGCGTTATATGAAAATAGGCTGAGTGCACTTTTTCCCTTACGGTTTATGGAAAATGTAATTGGCCTTTTTTTAAAAAAAATAAATAAAAATAAAAATCACCTTCAGATGCTATAACAGACAGAAAGAGATTCCTAGATACAAGCCTTGCCATTTTTCTTTCCAATGATATATGCCAGGGCTCAGTGTAGGTCAGCTGGTAGTTGCTCAGTTTAAAAGTATCTATCTCCCCTGGGAAGGCGATCAGCCCTTGCTGGGGCATCCCTGCAGCACCGCCTGAGAGCCTGGGTCCAAGGTCACCAAAGGAAGGGGCTTCCTCTGGCTGCACTACCTCGGAGCTGGCACCTGAACCTCCAGGAGGGTGGATATGCTCAGGGCCCTGATGCTGCGCTTCACGTGCACCGCCCAGCAGTGTCAGGGAGAGCCTGCACACAGACAGACAGAAGGAGGTCTTTCATGCACGTAAGACACGTACGCCAAAACCGAACTTCTGCCTGCCACCCCTTTCCTAGCTGTCCACTGTTGTATTTCACAGCTACTCATCTGCTAAACTGAATGCTGTATTCTTTCTACACTTTGTCCTGACAACTGCAATCCCAGTGAGCAGTATCTATATTACAGGAGTGGAGAGGTTTTTTATGGTTCTAATTGCTGTCTTAGGTCCTACTCCTGAAAGGAACCTTGCTCAGGCCCAGGCTCCTAATTTTCTGGGAAGACAGGCACTGCGGTAGAAACACCTGAACAGAGGGTTTATCATGCAAGTCACCAGTACAGCCATCATCCTCCCTGGAGACACAAATTACAAGACAATGCTCCAGATCAAGGCGACGCTAAGCAACATCTTCAGAAGCGCCTGTGGAAGAGTGTTCACAAGAGAGCAGTAGGGAAAGGAGTCATAGCAGGACTCCAAACTGCAGCAGCTCCTCCACACCAGCTTCTCAAATGCAGGTTTTACCTCCTGCCCAGGATGCTGTGGTCTAGCTTAACCTGAATATGAGCCAGCAGTGTGCCCAGGTGGCTGAGAAGGCCAACAGCATCCTGGCCTGTATCAGAAATAATGTGGCCAGCAGGACTAGGGAAGTGATCGTCCTCCTGTACTCAGCAATGGTGAGGCTGCATCTTGAATATTGTGTTCAGTTTTCAGGCCCTCACTACAAGAAAGACATGGAGGTGCTGGAGCGTGTTCAAAGAACAGCAACGAAGCTGGTGAAGGGTTTCAAGCACAAGTCTGATGAGGAGTGGCTGAGGGAACTGGGGTTATTTAACCTGGAGAAAGGGAGGCTGAGCGGAGACCTGAAAGGAGGTTGTAGCAAGGTGGCATTGGTCTCTTCTCCCAAGTAACAAGCAATAGAATGAGAGGAAATGGTCTCAAGTTGCACCAGGGGAGGTTTAGATTGGATATTAGGAAAAAATTCCTCACTGAAAAGGTTGACAAGAATTGGAACAGCCTGCCCAGTGAAGTGGCTTAGTCACCATCTCTGAAGCTATTTAAAAGACATGTAGATGTGGTGCTCAGGGACATGGTTTAGTGGTGGACATGGCAGTGTTAGGTTAATGGTTGGACTCAATGGTCTTAAAGGTCTTTTCCAACCTAAATGATTCTATGACTCTATGAACTTACTTCCAAAATAGCTTTTAAAAATCTAGGATTCAGGAGGTTACACTCTTCATCTTTCAGGTGGTAAAGCACAAGAAAATTTTGTCAGCATGTCACTGAGGACAATATTGTGCTCAGAGAACGGCAAATATTCAACAAAGCATTGAGTTTTGACACAATCAAAGCAAGTTCAGTCACAGAGCAACTGCTCAGTCAGTCTGATTCAGCTGCAAATGTCCTGGCAAATAGCAGGGCACTAAATGCAGAGAGCTATGAGCCATTCAGTTCTTTGCAAATGGTCCGTTTACTGCAGTAAAGAAATGAGGGTCAATAGGGGACTGCAGGTATTTATTGATTTATTTCGTTTTTAATAAAGTCAATTCATTCAGGGGCACTAGGTTACATAACCGACCAACCCTAGAATCATACCACGTTCTTAGAATGTCCTCCATTTTTCCTATTGCTCTTAACAAGATTTCATATCTTGTTTTACATATAACTGTAAAACCCTCTCAGGGGAATTCCTTCCTCCAAGTTCAGATACTACCCATTGTAATGAAGTTTCAGTCTTTTATCAGGTGCTACAATAGTACAAATAACTATAATAACAAGAAGCCAATATTCTTGCTTCCGTAACTCCATTGATTTAAAAGTGTTCAGCTGCAGATAATCTGGGATAATAATTCCCTTCAAGTGTTAGCAGATAAAACCACTAGACAAAAATCTGCCACAATAGCAGCAGATTCACTATCAGAATACATAGGACTAAAAATATTCCTATTTATAACAGCACAGACAGAGTGATCCACTTCGAAAGATCATTAGGCTAGCTGTTGTTTGGAAACCAGCAATTGGTTTTTGATAATGTGGTACTTTTTGAGATGACCCAAACAGAAGATGCTCAGTGGAACTCCTTCATGAAAAGTCAGCAGAGGACATACATACTCAAGAAAGGGCGCTGATCTTCACCTCAGACGTGTTTATGGGGGGTGTGGGGGTTTTTTATCCCGGCTTCAGAAAATGTTGTGGTAAACATCAGGGATGAAGAGGTAATACATGTTTTAGATCTGATCAAATTCACTGTTTGGATACAGTCTATCCAGTTCTATTAAAATCAGTGGAATTTATCCAAAAGGATATTGCACGATCATCCTCACCACATGGCATTTCATCTTACACTTAAGTTTAATTTGGCACATGATTTTTTTGGTGTTGCCTTTGGCTTCTGCTTACTTTCCTGTACATTCAGATACCCGATGCTGGTTGTCCTTACTAACCACCCGCACAACAGTCCAGGCTCAGGAGCATTTAGTGCACATGTTTTACTTAGCAGGTTGCGACTTAATGTAAAGGTACAGGCTGCTTCTGGAGAAGCTATCAAAAATGCTTTTGCTAACACAGATACCTGTAAGCTGAAAGTTTAAGTCACATTGTTTTTTCTGACCAAAAATCATTACATCTGGGTATATTTTCTGGCAGATTTGAAAGGATTTTGTACACAGCTATGCATGGCTACAATTATTCACATTTTTGAGCTGATACTAGTATTTTAACAAATATTTTGTATGGGAAAGCTCAGCTGTGAAAAGGTCTTTTTGCAGGGTTAATTCCAGCCTGCCACAAACCCACTGACTAAAGTGTGTTTATGCCAAAGATGATTATGTATGTTTTTTTACTTTAAATTAAATACAGATGATAATTACAATGAATCACTGCAAAATGGCTGTATAATTTGAAAATGTAATTAAGTGAAAAGTGTATTAGCTTTCAAAAAACGTTTAGATAGCTCTAAGTGTGCTGCTGTGGCACAGATTATTGCATTCCTGTGACCACGACTGATACTAAGGATCATGTTTTAATGATGTTCTAATGATTCATCATTGAGGACATTCTGATGACTCGATATTCTGGCAGATGAAATGGATTTATAGAAAGATGTCATTTGGGGGAAAAGCCTTCGATAAATCTGAATAAAACCGCTAAAAGCTTCAGAAAGATAGATGACTGTCATCATTTCTATATATGTTTTGCTATGTAATTGCTTCTTCACTGGCGCTGCAAGTTTAAATCTGTGAAAATAGAATTCTGTTTCACTTGGGGAATCAAAGCTTAGGGAGTGAAATGCCCTGTACACAAACATACAGAGTGCATTATCTTCTATGGCTCCTGACGGGGGATTTCAAACAGGTATGTCCATGTCCTTTCTCAAAGCCACATGTCCCTGGCACTCATCCGCCCCAGGCAGAGGGCTGAGGAGCACCTTGAAAGTGGGGGAGCGATGAGGAGGGAAGAAGTGTGTCCCCAGGCAGGGGAAGAGGAAACAGAGTTCTCAAAGGAGGGGAACTAAAAGATGGTGGCACTGAGACAAGGATTTCCTGTGGCTTAGTCCTCACCTTGCTGCTGGTGGGCATCCGGCTTGGCCAGCTGTTGCTCCATCCCTCATCAGCCATTTGTGTGGATTTCACTGGCAAAGAATGTGCAACCACAAACCGGTCAGAAAGTGGAGAGCCCAGTTTTGGGAGCAGCCTGCATCCCAAGAATGTGACCGGGAAAAAAGACATCATTTCTCATCACCCTCAGCTTCAGATAGATATGTGTTGTGTGAATAAAATACACTGCTTAGACTCATTACTCAAAGTTCCTTTGAGAGTAAATGAAGAAAATACCAAAGAAAAGGTAGATGTCTGTATTGGTAGAGAAAATTGTTATCTAAATATGTCTGCTAAAATCAGGAGAAGCATGGTGCAACAAAGGAGCTACCCAGTAGGTATTTATGTAACTTCATAGAGCAATGGACTGCAAGGAATGGACCACATTAAATACAATTAATACTGCTACTACTTGCTCTGCTTACACATTCAATAATGGAAACTGGTGCCTTATATATGCAGCAGGAAATGCATGCCCCAAAGCTCGCTATGTTATCTCTTCATAGACACTTCTGTGCTTTGCCTACTTCTTGCTGTTGTAAAGGTGCTGAGAGTATTCCCCCTCCAGGGGTTTGATTGCCTGGGCTCAAGGCCAGCTCCCCACCAGCACAGCCAGGGCAGCCCTAACCCTCAGGGGATGTGAGGGGCTCCGAGGCAGCCGGCAGAGTGGCTGTGGCTGCAGCTGCTACCACGGACCCACTGCTTCCGATCCACACCCATGGATGGGGCCTCCTTGCCCCATCGTGGCAGGAACAACCTGGGGACCACGGGGTCCAGGCTGACCCCATTACTGCCTCCGTCCAGTCCCGCTGTCACTCTCAGCCTCTACAGTGCAGCAAGCCCCCAGAGAGTTGTATTACAATAGCCTGTGAAATTTGCTTTCTTACATTATTATACTACAGATTAAAAAAAAAAGTTACTACTGAGCATATCAGTATCAAATTGCAATGACTTCCCTTGAAATGGATAGTAAATCTTCCTATCTTTTAACTCAATACAGTAGGCATAACATTAAATAAAATTAATACTGCTGCTGCTTGCTCTACTCATACATTCTGTAATGCAAACCTGAGCCTTATTTGAGGTTATGTATAAATTTAATATACATACTGTTACAACAAGGTCACTTTGGAATAATCTCTTTGATTGATTACAGGGAGGTGGCATGTGGAAGGAAAAAGTAGTCTTGTATGGAAAATACACAATATCAGCCTACACGGAAATTGCACAACAGCCAATTTTCAGGTCAGAGTATATAAATGGCAACTATTACAGTATTGCTTGAACGACAAAGCCAAGCTGATTGCAGCTTTGCCAGTTGTTTTCCATAATAAAATAAATCCTTCTGGAGTCTCTTCACTACTGGTCTTTTTGCCATGTTTGTCACTCTGCTATTGGAGTACTTAACACACAGAAAAGCACCTTCTGGTTTTTGTCTTCAGATGAAGTCTCTACATCTGCTGCTCCACTTTGTGCTATCAAAATAACAAGCTATCAATCAGGATGAGAACGTCTTATAAAAACAAGAAAGACCAAAAGAAATATACTCTAGAACATTTCTCCTTAGCACAATATTGCAACCAAACACTGTGAGGCAACTTATGGTACAGGAAGATCAATTATCATTACAGTATGTGTGTGGACAAAAGACATCCAAGGAGGAAGCCCAGGCTCGTTTGCTCTGGGCACAATGCGGCATCGATATTTAGTTGGTGGTGGCAATCAACAATTGAGCATCTGTGTCTGTGGCCAGATTAAGTTGATATTAGTTAAATATTGGTATTAGGTTAAATATTAGTATACTTGTATTACATTCTTTGCATTTTTTAAATCTGAAATGGCCGTAAAACTTTAGCAGATTCCAAGGCACCACCATGCTCCTCTCTTCTGACTGGCAAGCAAAGGCCATTGGATGCTGGTTCAAGCCCAGCAGCTGGGGAGCATCTTTTCAGGAGCATCTACCTTGTTTCAAAAACATTTCAAGGGAAAATGAACATATTGTAACCTCTCTAAATATTGCTCCAGCAGATATTTGATCTGACTATGGAAAAAAAGTTTGCTCATTGTTCTGCCTTTTAATTTTGTCAACTGTCAGCTAGTGGTTGTTAGTGTTTCACTGTCCTGCTGGTTTGAAGAGCCCTCTGTTACAATAGCTGTTACCCACACAGGCGTTCATGGACAAATAATTCTTCAACTATTCGTTTGGTATGCTCGACAGACTCACCTCCTCAAACTTTTGATTCTTAGAGGTTTCTTCTCTGATTCTTTCAGTGGTTTAATGTCTTCCCTAAACACTACAGATTTTCAACAACTTTCTTGAATCATTAGCATGAAAATTGTCTTCCATTATGTTTACATTAATATCAACTAGGTAATAGAGTCATTTTCTTCTTATTCAACATTTCACTTAACAGATGCCCAGGGATCCCATTAGCACTTTGACCACAGTGTTATCTGGGAAAATCAGGTCCAGGTGAGGATCGGCAATGAGTCTCTTACCTCCTTCAGGGGCACAGCTTTCCAGGGCAGACTAGCCCATGATCCCATTACAGCTTCCCATCTTTATTCCCAGACACATAAACTCTCACTGGAATGGACTGGCTTATCTGTATTACTTTCATACCCCAAGGTCATACCCCACACCCCGGAGCACTTCAGAGCACCTGGCTGGAGTGCACATCCTGGCCATCTACTCAACTCCATGTCAAGGTGGGACTCAAGTAAACTTTGAGACCGTTTCTGCCTTTTTACTCCTCCATCTCCCTCTGTTTAAGGTGGGGTGGGAGCCCAAAACAGAACTGCAGGGCAGGCAGGAGTTCCTGAGCACCCTGACAAAGTCTCTGAGGTGGAGAGTGAGAAGACAGTGGCTGAGGACTAGGGAAGCTGAAAAAAGACTTGCTCCCTTCATTGTTTATCACTCATGTGTTGTACAGTGTGGTCATCTATGGTGTCTTCTCTTAGCACTATAAAGGGAAACAAAAGTGCTTAAAACCTCAGAAAGTCCTGCCTCATCACTGAGTGAAAAAAAGTAGCCATGTTTTCCACAAAAGATGAGTACAATAGGATCTGAGAGTATTATAGGTAGGAGATGATACAGAAGAGACATACTTGGTGTTTGCTTTCCCTACAGTTTGAGTATAACAAGCTATTCTGAGTAAGTAAATTTTCTGCTGAGGTCATGCACAAAATCTCTTGAGCTGCATCAGACCCAGGACTGCAGGTGGCACATCATCTTGGGATGTTTTCAAACTTGTAACTAGATCTACTTTCTATAATTGCAAGTTCTTAAGTTGAATATCTCTGTGAGCGAGCCTCACAGATTTCTTCAGTCATTTTTTGTGGCACAATACCTTTGACAAATAAGAGAATCTTTTCCATTTTTCTTTCTGGTATGCATAAAAGAGAAAATATCAAGTGTGTTTTTCCTCCATCCACCCTGACTGTCTCTTTTTTTCACTACTCAATGATACATTAGATTCCAAATGCCAGATTGTTGTGGGCTCAGTCCTCCATCAACTTTTGCCACACTATTGATCTTCCTGTACAAGCTGAAATGTATAGAGACTCTGTGGATGAAAGATGCTACCAGAATTTTTTCTTATACTGTTGGTATCAACATTTTAAAATTTATGTCATTTGGTTTCCTGTGTCACTGCTTTGCTAACAGCAATGCTCCATCCGTAACAACGTGTTTCCTGAAGAGCCCTGATTCAGCTCTTGTAGTGTGAACGGGTTTTTTTAACTCCTTTAAAAAGCTTTTAGACTCTTCAGGAAAGTCAAAAGGCACTCAATATAACTGCCCTCTTCCTTTTAAAAAGCATTTGTGGTGTACTAATATATTGCCTCAAATACACTAATTACATCTGGTAATGGCCAGGTATTGCATTACAGGACAGATGCAGTAAACTCCACAGTAGCGATCTACCTGTTGTGTTCCGTCATGTTAATGAAAGCAATAAATCAATGACATGTTTCAAATCTTGACTTGCCCCAGAAAAGAGAAACACTAACGAAATTTAGCACACCCAGCTTAGAATTTCTCACAGATCGATAGCTCTCTTTTCATCCCAGAAAGGTTTAAATTTTCCTTTCAATGTAAGGGCAATGCTCCAAGATGCTGAGCATGCAATGGATGTGAAAGTATCTTTTTCTTTTTGGGACTCTATGAACTTTGAAACAGGTACACTATTCAGATCAGTGATACAAAGAGCAGAAGGCTCAGATGAATAGTATGAGGAACAGAGGGCTGTGGAAGCTGATTTTACAGAGATGATAGAAAACAAGGAAACTTCAGTTCAGAAAGCCAAGTAAGTCTGTTTTCCCTGTAATGGGAAAAACATGCAGAAAATGTCCATCTCCAGAGCCAAAAAGGTAATATGAAAGGACTTTAAAACATTGTCAGCTCATAGTCTGAAGAATGAAGTTTTGGTTAGGTTTGAAATATCAGACTTAAACGACTTCTCTACCATTGGAGCTGTACTTCATTTGCCTAAAGGGTGAATTTTCAGTGTTGTGCAATTAAAGTCATTGATGACACATACCCCTGTTATCTATGAGGTGTATACGTCTTAGTCTGCGTGTATGGATCAGATATTTTGACTCTGAAGTTTCAGCATTCTTCCTCAACTGCTGTAGCATATATAGACATTCATTTCAAAAAGTAAAACCTAATCAGATAGTAGTAATACCTAAAAGTCACTAAGAATTAAATTTGCCACTTTGGGAAGGGCCAACGTATGATCCACCTAGATCTTTAGTGTCAAATCTGGTCAGTGTGCTAGATGTTAATGTCTTCAAGGCAGTGACACATAGATATTACAGGGCTGCAGGCTTCAGCCTACCATAGACTGGCATGAAAAACAATGAGAGTAACCAGGGATCTGCAATTTGTTTGTGCCAGGATCTGAGAATCTCTTACAGTTAGCACAGAAGAACTGAAGATGTTGTTGTGGATCTCTGGTCAGGGCTGTTTTCATTTCAATTAACTCTCTGCAAGGAGCCTGTTTATGCAGAATTTATGGAAAAGAAGTGGATTCTTTGCTAGGGGCTAAAGAGAAGTAATGTGTCACATCACAGACAAGCCTTCAATTGGCTCTGTTAAACTTTTCCACCAGCTAATAATGGAACCCCTAACTGCTTGTTGCAGATAGTGTTCTGGTATTGTGGCAGCCGGCTCCTACACGTCTTTAATGCTGAAGCAGAATAGTTTTGATGTAGGGCAGCTCACAGCATCAAAGGACAATGTCTGAAGTAAGATCATTCAGTCTTTGTAAGGTCTTTGATGAATGTACACGACTTATAGGTACGGTATAGACACTGGCAGTTGCAATATCCAAATTTCAGTTCCTGTTATAGCAACACTGCAGGACTTCATAGCATTTATGACCCCTCTTTATTGTTTTTTGTTATTTAGATGCAAACAATGTGTGGGAGCTAAACCAAGAAGCAAAGACAGAATTTGCCTAGAGAACTTGGTGTGACTGCGTTGTAATTTTTCTTCACAGTTCACAGAGTATCTCCTATGGCACATTTTTTCCCTATATTTTTATTTTAATAATATCTTAAATGTGACATCCTTTGAAAAATCTGTCTAAGCATTTGTTGAGGTACCATTCTGTCAACCCTGCCTCTTAAAAATTTATTCCATAAGCACCTCAGTTTGGCGAACGTGTACTGAGCATGGAATGGCTCAACAAGAAATGGCTTTGCTGGCTCTTACCTAAAGAGTAAATTTCAGCAAAGTGTAAAACAGATTCTTTGGTTTAAAAGATTTAAATAGAATTGCACGCATTTTCCATACAAAATTGTATTTATAACTGTGTTTGTTCAGCATCTGAATGTCTAAGTTTAAGGTAAAGAAAACTCCTCTCGCTTACTGCGACAGCAATTACCAGATACAGCAAGCCAGTCTTCACTATTTTGAAATGACAAGTGACTGAAATTTTTATTTTTCCATTTGTTTTTTTAACTGGTTCCTAAAATGCAGAGGTAAAATCTGCCATCTCTGATGTTATTGTGCAGCCTGGAGAAGGAAATAACCTGTTTTATTAAACCTTAACCAATACAAACGCATCATCACTGAGAAACCCTATAAATATGTATGTTAAAATGTCTATTAAGTGTGCAGCATTTTCAGAATATGCCGGCAAGATTTTGAAAAAGAGAAAAGCTTCTTAGGATGGCCTGGATATATTACTGTGACCTGATCCTGTTTTCTTGAAGACAAACAAGTGAAGCATATACAGTAGAGGAAAAGAAACCACAGCAAAACACTTGCCTCTGTCAGCCACCTCAAAAACTGCCAATCTGATGCCAGTGCTAATTTTTGTAGTGTAGTGCCTTTAGCTGCTGTTTTGGAGGTGTTCAAAAGACTCAGCCTCAGCTAGCTAAACCAAAGATTTCTTAAACAGAGGGCAAAAGGAAAGGTAGTAATGAGAAGCAACAGGGTAGGAAAGGCTGGTGTGCTGGTTTTGGCTGGGGTAGAGATAATGTTAAGTTTTTAATTTAAGTAGCTAGCATGGGGCAATGTTTTGGATTTGTGGTGGAAAAAGTGTTGATGATAACACAGGGATGTTTTAGTTACTGCTGAGCACACAGACCCAAGGCCTTTTCTGCTCCTCACAGCGCCCCGCCAGCGAGTGGGCTGGGGTTGCACGAGGAGCTGGGAGGGGATACAGTCGGGCCAGCTGACCCCAGCTGACCACAGGGATATCCCCCATACCATATGGCGTCATGCTCAGCATACAAAGCTGGGGGAAGAAGAAGGAAGGGAGGGACGTTCGGAGTGATGGTGTTTGTCTTGCCAAGTAACCACTGTTATATGTGATGGAGCCCTGCTTTCCTGGAGATGGCTGAACACCTGTCTGCCCATGGGAAGTAGTGAATGAATTCCTTGTTTTGCTTTGCTTGTGCACACGGCTTTCGCTTTACCTATCAAACTGTCTTTACCTCAGCCCGCGAGTTTTCTCACTTTTACCCTTCTGATTCTCTCCTGCATCCCATTGTGGGGGGAGCGAGCGAGCAGCTGCATGGTGTTTAGTTGCTGGCTGGGGTCAAACCACAATAGCCGGCAAAAAAAAGCAGTGGATGAGACAGCTATATAACTTATACCTTTCAAAAGGCATCTGGCAGCCAGACTGAGCTGACTGTGATCCTGATATCTCCTGCTCTCTCCCTGTAGGACTCTCTGGCTCAGGATCATAATGGCACAGTGGTCTCTCGAGTCCCAGGCACAATGGTGAAATGCATTTGTCTTAGCTTCATGCCTTATCAGTATCCAAATCAGATTGTGATCATTCAGAATAGCCATCTGCCCATTATTTTGTCCTCTAATTGACCCTAATTATAAGTGGATCAATTTTAGGCAAAGAAGGTCATCAGTTTCTGTGCTCCTACATCTCCTACTTACAAGCATGATCCCAGCATTGCCACACTCTTGATGCGTCCAAAAACATTTGATTTATTAGATTTATTTAATTTTTCTGTCTCTGGTGAATTTTTATAAACATTTTTCTGCAAGGGGATGAACTGAATTTCTGTTATTTAGAACAGCTCCTCTGAGCTGTGTGCTAAATGCTTCTCCTCCTCTTTGCTGTGTTTGATATGCAAAAGAATTGATCTGGCTGAGACGCAACTCCAGGATATTTGTGGTTGTGAAGCTGAAGAGTAATTAGACCCTTTCTTCTAAGGGACGGAGCCTACGCTAGACCTCCACCTTAGCTTTTCCTTCTAGTAACTTCAGTAGAGCAGCATGACAATTTAGATTCACTTTCCAAGACAGTGCTCTCCTTGGGACGGGATGCTTCCCATTACCCTGATTGGCACTGGGATTTCACTGGTTGGCAGGGCAATGCAGGGGCATTTCCACACTGACCCCATTTCTTTCTCCCACACCTGCAAACTTATATCCAGACTGATCTGTAGGTTCTGACGCATATTGGTAAAGTCAGCTTGGTGAAGATGACTTATAAAGTACAGTAGTCAAGTGTTTTAGTTTATTGTATCCTCTCACAGTGCATTGCCATTTTGAAACTCTTATTGTGTCATTCACATTCCAAGCAATAACATACAGATTCGTAATAGCTGCCTTGGAAATACGTGTGGTAATTATAACACATTTGTAACAACGAACTTCACTCCACAAAAAGCCTCCTTACCTCGGAGGAAGCAGCTGAGACATTCAAAACCAGAAAAGTAACCATTTTTCAGAGACAACAACTGTAGGGCATCCAGCCAAATAAAGACAGTCCTGGAGTCCAAGCACGAGATGAACTCAAAAAGGGCAAAGACTTACTGTGCATCATACATCAAGCCGATCCGCTTTTAAGTCACTGGGATGGTTCAGACTGCTGACCTTCTATCTCAGGCACGGGGTGCTTAGGGTTACGCAACAGCCGGTAGACAAGTGGTCCAGCCAAGCTACTATGCTCATAGAAGACCCTGAGGGGTTTATCTTCACAGTAGTTTCTCTAGTAACAGCAGCAGTACAGTAACTTTCCTTTTGTCTTTCTGCTTTGTTTCACTTTCCAACTATTTGGCTGGACTATGTGCTCCAGCCAACCCATGTCCAATCCCAGCAGGTAGCGCCACTCCTTCAATACTGAATGACTTTCCTCCCTTTAAACTGCTTACAATTTATTTCCATACTCTTACTAGTGTTTATTTAAATATATTTGTCCTGACTTTAAAGATAATAAGAAGAGAGATTCTGTACTTAATAATCCTCTCAGTGCTGACTCTGAAAACTTTGTGAATTTTGCAGAATATTATATCAGGTTAAGCACTGAAAAGTGCCACTAATTTCCTGCTGAGCTGCTTTTGTGGCCCGCCCTGGGCATCTGATCTCTAGGTGTCCAAGTATGGATGTTGTAAGAAATTACGAAGGGCAACGACAGTATCGTTAATGTATTTAGGGCATTTTGGCTGGAAGACTGAGCACTGTGCCTTGCTGTACAAGTATTTGGCCTTCAGAAGTACTTAGTGATTTGGAGATCATAAGGAAGGAAACAAACAATGCAACAGCCACAAAGCTGTTTAGGATGTTTCGGGAATGGTGGAAGGTAACACAGTGCATCAGTGGTATGGAGGAAAGGGAAAGGGACGTGGGATGAAGGAAAGGAGGGAGGAAGGAAGGAGAGAAGAAAGGGTGGAAGGGAAGAAGAAAAGTTGCCACCCTTCTCAGTGCTTGGTCTTCCTTCTCTTGAAAAAACTGAGAATTTTGCAATTGCCCTAAGAAGTAACAGGAGAAAAACATTTTGTACACTCACCTGCAGGTAATACTATCCATCTCCTTAAAAATTAGACAAAAGCAGCTCAGATATTTCCCAGGTGAAGTGCTCAGGGTATTTTTCCTATGTAAGTAAGGCTTCCTCAAGCACTGCCTATCTCTCGTCTCCTGTCTGTAACAGAAAGCAGTGTGTATATTGCAGAGCCGTTAATTCACACTGAGACTGATAATCACAGAGCTCTCTTTCCCCTCGAGGTGTTCCATGCCCAGTGACAGGTTTCACATGTCTCTAGAGTGTGTGGCCACAATCTTAGTTTGGGTCCACGTTCCCTATGCCGTATGCTTGGTGGCCTGGAGGGGCTGGTGCCAGGACCAAGGAAGCAGCAAAGTGCCCGAGGCACTGAAAGGTGGTACACTAACCAGAGCACTGCAGTCAAAAAGGGCTTAAAAAGTGGCACACTTCACAGCATGTCACAGCCTCTTCTATTACCCATCCTCCTTCACGTGGCTCAATGCTTCAGGCACCTCCTCTGCATATGCCTCCTCTCAGGAGGATGGCCTGCGTAGCTTCGTTTTGGCATCGAGACGTACTTGTCACTTTGATGGCTAATCTAAATAAATGAATGTGCACCTCTTCATTCCGTTCAGCTTTTTCTTCTATTAGAGGTATTTTACAGCAGACAAAGGTAACATAAGCTAGTGTACCCCAGGAGTTCAGCTGCAGCAGTCTCGGCTACAAAACTTAGAGTGTCTTCAGAGTCATCTAAAGAATTAGCACTCCAGCTTGTCTCCCTTCAGACATAACTCTAGGTACCGAATATTTCCAGCTGTATGTAAGATCACTGTCATTTATTTACTTTAGTCCCCAAATACTGCAGTACACTCTTTTTTGCTGTATGTCACACTACTGCTCCCTGCTGCCGAAGTCTATTTCAGATCCATAGATCCATTTTAGGCCACCTATGTATGAGACAGATTTTGTACTGACTGTGCGTAACTGGCTTCTCAGAAGCAGAGGGGCTGCTTGCTGTCAATGAAATGTTTGTCTCACCATGATTAATTACTGTGAAATGCCCAGAGAGATTTAAAATCATGATTAATTACTACAAAATGCACAGAGATCTTAAAGACTAAATTCTACCACTAGCTAAGTTTACCCAAGAGTTCCAGTACATCCTGCATCTGGGGAAAATTCTGCCACATGCAATCAGCTGATAAAAAAAAACTCCCACAGAACATATGGTTAATTGGCAGGAAAAGGCTAAATAAAAATAGCTAGTAGGAAGTTCTGTGTCAATATTCATAGATATTCAATGACTGAGGTGTTATTAGTCTATTCCTTTAACAGCTCCTTTGTTCTACCTAGAAGATACTAATTTATTTGCAAAAGAAAATACCCTTTAGAAGAAGCAATTAAATTATTGTTGGTGCATTTTTCTTGATTTGGCGTGCTCAAAGACAACAATTCCCAAAAGTTTAATGTTTTTTCAGAGTACAAAATGCTAGATCCTGTCTGTAGAATGCATTTCTTTTCCAGTTTATCCATCACAGAAGCTGAGAAGATTAATAAGCTCCAGTATTTTGCACTAAGCTAATTAGAGACTGAAATTTCGTGAGGTTTGAAATCATATTCTGAAATCTCACATTAAAAGAACAACTAAAAGCAACTTACTCGCTTTTCTGGGAACTTTCCTGAAGACCTTTATCATTCAAATAAAACCCGGAGTCCAGACCACACTGTATCATGTGGCAGGGAGAGAAGGGTTAGTCAGTTCACTCCGACTTAGTCGGTTCGCTCCGACTTCTGCCACATTCGGCACTTGTTGGATTCATGATAGCCTACTCCCTTCTAGCAGATGGGCACTTATAAGCACACTCATGCTTCACCAGGTAGAAGAAATCTGCTGTTATGCTGGGAGAGGTGGGATGGGGCAGAGGACATGGCAGTGAGGGTGTTCATTACCTGCGTAAACAAAGAACCTCAGAGCACCACAGACTGTGTTGGCTCCTCCGATTGGTAAAACCTCATCGAGAACACAGGGTTGTTGAATGAGGAAAATGTATTATGCTAATCATTTCAATCCTTCTTCAGTTATCCATGCAGAGCTTCAACGCATTATTCAATAATTTTCAGTCTAATGCACTGAATTAAGTCATTTTTAAAAGATTTGTTCCTGTAATGCTTGACATTCTTACTGAATTTTATCTTTGGGCATTCTGGGAAAGTACTCCTTTCACTGGTTTTTTACGCGAACTGCAAGCCATTTAACAGAGCTTTGCAATATTGTTGTCCAGCATGTTTAAAAAGGTGCTCTGAGCAGTGGGATTCCTTGTCAAGATAATTTACCCAGATTCACCAACATATAAAAATCCAAGAACTGCAGAGACCTTTCAATATAGACACACTACATATGAGGTCTAGGTGCAGAGCAACGGTACCCTTTGATAGCAGGTATTTTATGCATGGGGATTTCATTCTACACAGAGGTTTGGTAGATACAGAAAATTTTTCCTTTTAGCAGACCTAAAAGGCAAAGATCAAACAATCAGACTTGCTAAAGCTGAAACAAACTCCCTCCTTCCCTTGCCTCCTCAGAGCATTCCACTTCCTCCGGTTGCACAAGCCTGGATGAAGACAAGCTGCTGCAAGAACCCTGAGCGCGATTGAATCTGTATTCTTTTGGGATTATTATTATTTTAATAAAGCCAAAAAGGCATAGATTCAAGCATGAAAAAGGAACCATCGAAATTTGACTCAGGAACATCCCACTCTCTGCTGCTTCAGCATTTTCACCCATACATTGTTCTTTGTTCATGAACAGCAGTCAAAAAGGCTCCAACCTAAACCTAAGGATGAGATAACTCACAAGAGGGGAAGCTGTAAATAATGTTGGAGGAGATTAATTTAATCTAAGTGGGTTAAAGACTAGGTGTACTCTCTCAAAAAACTATCTACAAGCTGCCAACACAGAGCTGAGTTGAGAGTAGAGTTAGAATTAATGAGGATACTGAAAATTTCTAAGACAAAATCCGGAAATCATTGCAATCTATAAACGCAAACACGCGATCCAGTGACACATGAATTGGGTAGGATTTATATGACTTTCTGACAAAGAGCTCCAGACTGTGCCAGCCTGGGAAATTCAATCTGTGCATCAGTGTATTGGCACACCTAGAAAGCTGGCCTTGCTCCTCTACTTTCAGTACCAGCCAGTTGTTTAAGTTGCAAATGCCGCTTTAAAATGTTCAGGCTGTAAAAAATATAAAAACACAGATTGGCATAATGAAGTGCGGCCATGAGGAACAGCTTTTTAATGGGAGAGCACAGATGTTCTATGCGCAATGGCTATAGCTTAAATTGAAAAGTGCTATTGTTTGGCCATTGTTTAAAATCATGATACACTAAACGAGAGATTTCAGGACATGCACACTTGAGGAGCACATACCTAAGATAGAGCTAATCTGTCTGATCTGCTCTGCTCTGACCGAGTGAAAAGAAAATGGTTTTTATGCGCATGGAAAGCAAAAGGTGGAAAATTATATTGTAGTTGGGGTGGGAGGGGAGAGCAGGAGTCAAAGGCAAAGAACACGGAGAGTAGCAGCCTCCTATCAGCAACTGGAAACTGAACTTTTTTTCCCCAGGGCTAGGAATACCACAGCGGGTGGGAAGGCAGTGCTGCTGCCCTGGAGCCTACGGGCCAGCAGTGAGATGGCACTGGGACAGGAGGAAGAGGAAATGGGATACAAACTCCCAGAGCTTGTTTCACTCAGCAGAGGTGACCAAGCCAAGCTATGCTGTAATGCTGCACACATCCCCTCCAGTAAGTCCTCTGCCGCAACACCACAGGAATCTTGAGTAACATATAGGCTGAGCCCACCTTGCTGCTGGCAAGATCATCAGTAGCATTTCACGGCGAGCACTCCCACTCCTCTTATTTGCCCTGCACTTCAGAGCAACCACAGTACATGCTCTGAGTTGAGGATGCTAGATTAGACCTCCCAGATGTGGTGGTAATAGAAGTAGTATCTTATATATTACCAAATAGACAGTAAATAAAGGATATCAGTTGGATGCCCACAGCTCTTTTCCCAGTATCTGCCTGAGCTTGGACATTTCAGATCAGCTGTAGATGGCAGCCCTTCCCTCCTCCTTGGAGAAACAATGACACCCTCTAGACAATGTATCTATAATGAGGGACAACTACCAGTCAGACTTATTGGTGCTTAAAGTAGGAGACTTTGAAGACCTCTATAAAATGGTGCTTCTGGGGATGTTAGCTTCCAAGACAGTACTGGCCACTAGTTCTGATTATACAAGTCAGTTATACAGCAGCTAATTATGTCCAGAATTGCAAACAGTCCCATGTGGTCCTCAAATCTGTTTCACCAGCACTTCTCCCCACTAGCTATCCAACAGAAACAGGGGGATTCCATTTAATGGCAATAAATCTGACTTTTCCATGCACTTCATCACTATAGAAAATAACTGGGACAGAAAAGGCTGAAGAATCTTGATAAGACTATAAGGCAACGGCAGCGAGAAGAAATCCAGGCATATTCTGATTGCTTAAAAATTGTCAGACTTATCCCATGACAAACCATGGGGAAAGAATTGCCAATCAGAGCCACTTTATTCCTAAGTCAGCAGGGAAGAAGGGAACAATGGGTAGAACCAATAAGAGTTTTCACTGGTCAGGAAAAATACAGAAAGGAGCAAAAGAGGCCATTTAGTTCATATGCTTCAGGAATATGCAGGTCTCCTTTCTTCCCTTTCTTTTGCTCATCTCTCTCTCTGCTCCTTCCTTTTTGCTACCTTACACAGCTGTCAATTTGGGAGTGAGAGAGTCAAGATGCTCTTCAAAAGAGTCGATCCCACAGAAGGGGTGGGAAGTAGTCAAAAAGCCTTGGCTAAAGAAGAAAATCCCTGACTCCCACTCCTCAAATGCATACTTTCATGACTAGAAATTATGGAAAAGGTATGTAGTTGGAGACAGAGGTATCTGCAGGCTCAGGACAATTAATCCTCAAAGTCTAGCATGAAATACAGTAACAGTTTTTTGTTGGTTTGTAAAGTTAACTCATAAACTTGTGTGGAATCGTTTTATAGATTAAACGAAGCAGAAAATGAAGCATGGGTTCTTTTGGCAAAAAGAACATTATCATCTGCCTATATCGGAATTTCAATTCTAATGTTTTTTCTGTGACTATAATAGAAATCTCCTTCCATCCCTGCTACGATTCATACAGATATGTTGCTGGAAAGGCCATTCCCCTTGCTGAGCAGCAGCGAGGGGCTGGGAGAAAAGCAACTTTATGAGCTACATTAGCTGAAAGTGACTGGGCAGAGCACCAGTTAATATTATTTTGGCTTTGGAATGTGCATACATCATTGCATGTGTCCAGACGAATTGTTCTTAGAAGCAAGTAGATGTGACGCAATAAATAATATCATTCCATTTTGTCCAAAGCTATCTACACCTAAATGGTCTGAGATGCACAAGCAGCAGGTACAGCGCTGACTGACTTCTGCCATCAACGTCTTTATGCCACAGACCTTAGTACTTTCAAACATCTCAGTTTTGTTAACTGCGGTAGGGTTGCCTAAGCTACGTGTCCATGCAGAATTTTGCATTTCTGTTACAATCTCCCGTCTGGCAGAGATCTCATTAAGGTTTATCACTATTTATATTTTTAAAAACCTGTAGCTGCAGTAAATACCAGTAGCCTATGGTCAGCTGTGAGAAGTAATATTGACTCCAATCTGCACACATCAGTCCACTCCTGTACATTAAGTACCCAGCACTGTCCACCTTCTCTACCACACAATTTATGTCATCTGATTCCAGGAAAATAGTATTTATACATATATTTCACAGCTTAGATATGCACACAAAGTCAGGAGTAGAAAGGAATAAGGTAAGGAATAATAAAGATTGGAATAAGAGACAGAGGCAAATGAGAGAGAGGAAGGACAACACAGTAGAGAGCAGCCCTGGGGGACTCACGGAGAAGAGAGGATGCTTCAGTCAATTCCCTTTGTATTACCCACACTTATTTACAGCTTGAATGGATGAATAAAAGGATATTTTTTCTCCCAGCTATCCTGCTAGCTGTAAGTGTGAAAATATGGTAAATATCCTCTCCAAAATGCATTCCCTTCTTCTCGTCTCCCACTGTGTGCAGAAACTAAAGTTACATCCATTTTAATATACTTCTTGACTGAGTTCTTTAGCCTCCTCAGGTAAGGGAACAGAGAGTTTATCACTGTTTAGCTTCCAAGCAGGTTTTGTCACTTGGTTTAAACATCAGGTCTCAGAAAGCCTAGTCACGTAAGATCCAAATCTATGAGACACCGAGCACCATCCTTGATGCTTAATGCGCTCAGCTGTCTTTGTCTTCTGGAGGGTCTTAGGATGAGGTCATTAAAAGCAATCACCAAGAAGTCATGCCTGATTACTCTTTCAATTAGGGCTTGATCCCACTGGCAGTTATGTGCTCTAAGTGCAGAAACCAAAGGCTGGTGCTGAATACTCAGCGTGTGCTTAGGGCCTGGTCAGTGAAGCTTGATAACAGAGCGAGCAGAGGCAGAGAGAGGAAAAAAAAAAAAGCTATTGGCGATACAGACAAATTTGTACATCCTCTGTGCCAAGTCCTTCAGAGGAGAGGGAGGTGGGCATGCCCAGCGTGAACTGCTGGGGACGGCAGACAGCCATGCCACTGAACATGAGTGAAGAATTTCAGGTGCTGCCTGTGTGACAGAACTAGGAGGTCATTCAAACACGCCTGTATTGGAGATGAATCCAGAATAACATGAGACCAGAAGTGAGGGGCCAATATTTGCCAATATTCTGCAGTCAGTTGGCCAGGTCCATGCACAAGGCAGCTTTTTTGCTTCTCCAGGAGATCCTAGCCTGGGCTGGGCTGCAGCAGCAAAGTCTAACCAGAAGCCCTGCAGCAGCTCAGTGCTGCTCTCCCACCATCCCAGACCCTGTCTTGGTTCCTTGCAGATTGGCCTGGGACAGTGAAACAAACACACATCCCATTTGAGAAAATAATTTTTCTCTGCTGGTATTTTCACACTCATTTTTCCTTAATTTTCTGTGTCTGTCTAGCCAGCAGGTTTATGTAGGAGCATTTGCTGAAACAGCAAAAGCTCAGGCAAGCTGTAGACTACGAACTTGTAGAAATTATTCTATACATAAGGAATAAATTCAAAGAAATCAGATAATTAAGAAACAGAAAACAGAATCCAGTGACTCATAGGTCATCAGCTCTCCCTAGCAGTTCTGACCTCAGAACAGTTGGTGTCTGTTTCACACATATTAATTGAGTCTCCCATTACCTCCAGAGACCTTGCCACAGCTACTATTATGTCCCTGAAGAGCTTTTCAACAGCCATCAGACCTCACTGGTGACTGCGGATAGGCAATGCAGGCCAGCTGCCCCACAGGGAATGGTGGCCACAGCAGGACCAGCGGGGCTTTGCCAACAAGGCCCATCCCAGAACCCCCATGAGGCCGTCAGGGCCAGGCTGGGGTGGTAATGGGGTTAGCCCAAACCCTGTGGCCACCACATCGGCCAGCAGTCATGGGATGTAAGGTCTTAATTTCTAGATTCCTCACAAACACATTGAGAAACACAGCTAAAATTCATTTGTGCTACATAGGTCAGCTGCAGACTTGGTCGATGTGATCTTGCTATTCCCAGGTGAGTTAGACTTTGGGGGCTACTAACTGCCCTCCTTGAAGTCACTTGAGAAGAGTTGTCTTTGGTTACAATAGTCTCAACATTGAATGAAGCAGAGTACTTCTGTCTACTTTGTTTCAAAGTCATCCATCAGTTAACCTCTTTCGGTGTCCCTAATAATGTTGATTATATCTATACCGCTCTATGCCACTGAACAGGGAGTTCAGTTTCCCTTCAAACTCCAGTAAGTCCTCTAGGAGTTAATGACTAATATGCCAATGACTCTCTCAGCTGCATAATTACACTCTTTTTTCCATGCTTCACATCTCCTCTGCTTCAGGAGACAATTTTTGTCTCTCAGAGTTGCCCTCGGTGGAACTCACCATATGCCTTCAGATGCCTGCTCTGTCAGCTGCCACCTAGCCCTTCTCTGCCTCCAAGAGCTTCTCCTGGGGATTTAATTTGCAAAACATAAGGAGAGGAGAAAGCTACCACTATGGTGCTGGTAGGAGAGTTTCGATCTCTACTTTGCTACCTAAGGATAAGCTCCAGAGAGGGTACTTGTGTACTCAACATGGGCCTTTAAACACCAGCTATGGAAAGCCAAAAACGTGGCGTTTGACTGGGATTTAATTGCTTTTTTCTCAGGAGATTTTGGTAATCCATCCAAATCACTACTGGTGCCATCAAGCAGAGAANTTACTGGTGCCATCAAGCAGAGACCACTGGGCATCTCCTGGTGGTCGTTTTTATCCACCATTGACTTTCAGCACTTTCACCCTGCATGTCAAACCGTAAGGAAGCAACCATTCTCCTCCAATAGGGCTTGCATTTCCACTCCAGCTGTACTGGTGATCTCTTTAGCCCACTGAAAATTTAATGGAAAATTAAATGGCATCACCCAGCAAGATGGAGAATACCAGTCCAAAAATATTACTCTGGTGGCCACCGGTATCATCTAGAAGATCCTAAGCCCAGCTTTCAGGGTAGATGTGTAGAGTTTCCCTGGAAAGGAAATTGAAGAAAGACCCACCAATTTTCAGAAAGGTGTCATTCAGGTGACCAGCTTTGGCAGGAGTTTCAGGTTGCAAACCACAGTGAGATGCAGATATTCCCCAACCATTCCTCTCAGGTTTCTTATTGACTAACGGAGGAGACTCCCAACTCAGCATGCTCATTTTTCTGAATCCCAGTTTTAGGTATCTAGCTTTACCATGTGTTATGGTGAGGTGCCCAGGCACTTCGTCCGGGGAAGAGAAAGCACCCCAATGGATGTCAGCACATCTGAAAATCAGGAATTGCCCTGCCCACCCTGGGGACACTCCTGCTGCTCCCAGCCCCTGGGAAGTCCTCAGCCCCGCTACACTCTGGCACACAGCCTCAACGTGCCAGTGTCAACCACCTGCTGTTGAGCTGTGGTTTAGCCTTTGTTGGACTGAGCAGCACATATACACTAGAGTTGCATTAGCCCACACCTCTCTGTATGGTGATAAAAAATCCTGATGAATTATCCAGTACATTTTGGCTCTGCACAGAGCTATCAAGAGTCTGAATATGCAAATGCATCTTGTTTATCATATGATAGATATTGTGTCACACAGCACCTAAATTACACCGAGTTTGAAATAGCATCTGGTTTCATCTTTCACTACATTAGGGGATCACTTTTTTATATTTGACCTGAAAATTGGCACAGGAATAAAGTATGGATTCAGTTCGCAGTGGCAAAAAGCTCTGCTCACTCATGTGAGACAAGTCAGTATCAGACATAAATCTCACCTTTAGGTCTGGAAAATAGCAAGTACCAAGAAGACCACTGCCAAAACTAGCATGATGCACAGATTTACCTGGAAGTAGTGTCAGATGATGTTTTCATAGAAGGGGACTTCCATTCAAATTCTTTCATGTGACAGAAAAGTGCATATGGCGGCATGGGGCAGAAGGAAATGCCAGCAAAAGCTCAGTGGAATGGCCTACAGGTATTAAGTTACTGTTGGTTTAACAGTATCTTAAGACATAGTAACAAAAAGATTTCCATTAACTTTTAGCAAGCTGCAGGTCTTTCCAGGACTTCAAAGAAATGATAGATTAATGTATTTATTTTAGTTTTGATGCAAGGAGGCTCAAAGAAGTTGACTATTTCTCCTTGTTGTCCACATTTCACTTAACCAGCCAAAACACTTTCTTGTCCTCCTCTTGCAGACAAGTTCTCTGACTGTCTGATTAAGCCACAGTATTGGCTTGATGATTCATCATTGTCTGTCCATTCCCACTTTACTGACTGTCTAATTAAAATTATTTTTATGCCCAAAGATAATTGCTTTCTTCTATTATTACTCTGAAATGTTAATATAATCTAGCTCACCAGTCTCTGTGTCTACCACTAGAGACAATAAATAAATTAAACACAGAAAAATGATGTTTAAATAACATTAGGATTGAGTCATAAAATTACAACAGCACAGAAATTCCAGTTAAGGCCACACAGTGTTGCCAAAGACATTTGCTGTACATATGGCTGGTTGTTTCTCAGAGTCCCAGAAAAAGCAATGCTACACACCCTGGGTGCTTCATTAGCAACACATTACTGGCCTTATAGAGTCAAGTGAAACAGAAAATAATTTTACAGTGGTCATTACTTTTATAATTGAGTACTTACTAACAGCTCTTATTTTGTGGCATCTGAAATACGTGGAACAGAAGATGTTGGCAAATGTTGGCTTTTCAATGGAAACCTCTTAACTGTATCATTAGTGTATAATTTTTTTAAAAATGCTTTTTTTAATCATCTGTCCTTGTCTAGTGACCCTTTGATAAACGTAGTTGCACCAAACTACTGGCCTCAGAAGACAGAAATAGTGATCAAAAATAGAATCATTGCAAATGAGCTATTTCTGTAAAGAGCAATTAAGTCAGTACCAATATTGAATGTTTTTATTTTAAATACCCAGAATAATTTTTCCCTTCCTTATTGGTTTTTCACTACCACCACCAGCACCCCATATTCAATCTGTCACTATTTCCTAGTTTTCAGCACGTTTCCTTCATCTGTATTGCTTACTCTTGTACTTCATCTGTACACACACAAACACGTGTGTAAGTGTGCATGCACATACGGGCACAAGCAATGCCAATTTGATTATAACTGACATTTGAGACTGGTGAGATGCATCTCATTCAGCCTTACAAAGCTACAGTGTGCAGATCATCAGCCTAGATGAACAGCAAACTTCAAATTCATCCACACAATTTCTGTCTTTTCCTAACCTGGAAGTTTACCTTGTACTTTTAGTGATAATTGTATTAGCTGCCAGCTGATTAGCTGGCCTTTTTAGTGAAGCCTGGATAAAAGAGGGCAACAAACACATTGGCCTTTCCAGAGACATCTGTTGATAGCTTTCCATCCCTGTCAGACTGAACTGCAGAACCTTATAATAACCAATATTATTATCACCTAAATGCCTCACCTTCTTCTAGCCCTGATCTATGTTTTTAGGTCATATTGTAAATCTCCATAACATCAAAAAAAGCTTCAGACTTTGCTTTACTTCTTATCTAAGCTGGTCCCACAAGCAGAAATTTTATTTCATGGCGAGAATGTTGGACATAAAATCTCTTGAGATACCAGACTAAAAAGTTAAACGTTTTAGGTCTACAAGAGTCACTTGAGGTTATTTCTAGAAATGTTTATGGTTTACATTCCACAGTCTATATTTAGATTCAGGCCAACTATAAGGAACTTGGTTTAAAAAGATGAGAGCAGTGAAAAATAATGGCAGATTTACAGGAGATACGAAGGATAACTTGCTGTCGCAGGCTGACAAACACCTTGGGACACAAGTGGGGAATGGCCATGCTGCTGTCTTCCCTTCCCAATCACTTTTACTGTAGGTGCAGCTAGTCCTGAAATGGCCCTCACACAATGTTGCTCATCTCATTCCCACTGTTTTTCTGTCACAAGTGCAGTATGCTTAATTTAAAAAATAATTGTGCCCTCAGAGACCTGAGTGTCCTGTCCTCATCTCTTGACTCCTTGTCCCTCCTATGGCTGCAGCAAGTCGTGGGCACAGCCAATTCAAAGTTCTTTGGGATGTTTGCCAAAATAATTTTCAGATCGTTTTAACCAGCATCAAGCCACTGGTGAAGTTGTAGGAAGCATCAGTTGTAATCTGCCTTTTACAACACAACAGATTTTTTTTCTGAGTAGGGCAGTACTTGGTTGGATGAGGAGAGTGGAAGAGCTCTCTAGGGGGAAGCTGTACCATATGCCTGTTTCATCCCAACATTATCAGCCTCTAAACTTTAAATGGTCAAGGTAAAGGCTTCTAACTCAATGTCATGGTTTGAGCCCAGCCAACAACAAAGAACCACGTGGCTGCTCACTCACTCCTCCCCTCCATGCAGGGATGAGGAGGAAATGTACTGGAACCTGGTGGGTCGAGGCAACGACAGGGAGGGTTCACTCACCAGTTAGGGTCTCGGGCAAAACCAGACTCCACTTGGGGAAAAAATTGAATTTAATCAGTTATCAATCAAAGCAGAGTAGGGTAAGGAGACATGAAAAGCCAGATCTTAAAACACAAATAAATACCCTTCCCCTGCCCCTCCCTCCTTCCCAGGTTCAAGTCCCCTCTCTCCCGATGTCTCTCCCTCCTCCCCCCTCAGCGGCGCAGGGGGACAGGCAATGGGGGTGCAGTCAGTTCACCAGAGATTCTCTCTGCCGCTCCTTCCCCCTCAGGTGGGGAGGGCTCCTCACACGCTTCCCCTGCTCCAGCGCAGGGTCCCTCCCACGGCAGACAGTCCCTCATGAACCCCTCCGACGTGAGTCCTTCCTGCACCGTGCAGCCCCTCAGGAACACACCGACCCAGCACAGGCTGCCCACAGAGTCACAGTCTGCTTCAGGAGCAACTACCTCCCCTGGCATGGGGTCCTCCACGGGTTGCAGGTCCCTCTCTGCTCTACTGTGATCCTTCATGAGCTGCAGGTCCATCTCTGCCTTGCCATGGTCTTTCATGGGCAGCTCCACCGCAATCCTCTGTGGGCTGCAGGGCACAGCCTGCCCTCTCCCCATGGGCTGCAGGGGAATGTCTGCTCCAGCTGCTGCCGCCTCCTCCGCCTCCTCCTTCCTCACTGACTGCAGGTATCTGCACAGGTATTTCCCTCACATCCCCATCCTTCCTCTGCTGCAGGTCTCAAGGACTACTCCTTTGTCCCCTCCTTAAATACGTTTTCGCAGAGGTGCATCTAGCCCCGAGCTGGGGGAACTTCGAGCAGCTTCTTACAGAGGCCACTCGCCTGTGTAGCCCCTTCCCCTGCTACCAAAGCCCCAACACACAGACCCAACGCACTTAAAAAAAATGAAACGTTCCCTTAAGCCCTTCCTGTCGTTTTTTCTTCTCGCATGGATGAATGTGTGTGCTTGCCGAGGACTCCATCTCGGACCATCTGTGTGGACACAACACCTAGCCCAGCTGCTCCTTGAATTAAGCCTGTGCTGCTTCATGAATGCGTTACCTACAGCAATTTCTAATTAGTATAGATTACAGCTTGGTAGTACTGATGTCAAATTTTATATGGACAAGTTTAAGCTCTCTCTTACAGCTAAGGAACTGATGTGTTCATTGCTAAAAATCTTCACTGATGAAAAATAATAAAAAGGGTAATACAGGCAACAAACCTGAGATGAAGCAGTTGTGAGAATTCATATTGACATTTTACATTTACAGCCCAAGACCTTCAGTAGCAGTAATTGAAGACAAAAAGAGACAGATCCCATAGAAATTCCTCCCTGCCTTCAGCAGTAAATGGATAGGAAACCAACACCTTTTTCTCGTTAAAAAAAAAAAAAAAAGTAGTTGCAAGTGCTCTACCTTCACAGCAGTTTGCTGTCCATCCTCAAAAAAAAAGGCTTAATTTTCATAGTAGACCAGCTGTTAGCTGGGAAAGACTGATGTAATTTCATGTATATAATATTTGTCATGAAACAGAAGCTTACGGTGTCTTTCTATCTGTTAGATTTTTGTCATCGGACTAGACGAGACAAGGGGCCATTCAATTGGTAATTGAGACACAAAGAAAGCAAGTGTCTTGCAAAGTTTACACAGAAAGTATATCAGAGTAGGAGCTTTGGACAACAAACCAAACCACAGTTCCACCCTCTCCTCCCTGATTTGGTTGAAGAGTTGCTTAAAACAACCTTGGCAACTGCCTTGAAAAATCATGTCAGGCATAAACTTATTGCTGAAATGAGAGTTTAGTATTTAGTTGCTTTTATTCTTGTAAAATCTATGATTTCTTTGTTTACAGTTTAAGCCTCTATCCTATAGGGTAAATTATTCTTATTAGCCACTGACTGTAGAAGCATCTCTTGATGGAAGAAGATACATGGACACACATCTGGGATAGGTGGGATTATATTTCTTCTTGAACAGCATTTCTCAAATCTAAGACAAAAGACTTTGCCATGATGCCAGAGTAACTGGTGTAAATTTGCACAAACTGGTCTGTCTGCGGAAAATTCAACTGTATCACTCCTCATTCAGTCTGTGAAATTCCTTTCAGCTTCAGTCTGTAAAATACTGTAACTTTGAAGACACAGCAGCTATTTTGTGCGTTACTTGAAAAACGTCTGTAAGATTTCATTATCAAAAGCAGGATTGTAAATACGCACAAGAGTAAACCTAAAGAAGTGTTAAATACTGGAGCGTCTCTTTTCAATCCTACAGGAGCTGACTGATGAAAACAAAAGAAAAGCAATCAATTTAACTTGACTCCTTAACTTTTTTTTTTAAATTATTTTTCTAATTTCCTCCTCTAAGAATATCGATTTTCTCCTAACTGGGACACATTAAAACAAAATGCTCTAAGTGGGGCTTTCTGAGTTTCCTAAGCATTCTGCTGTTGTCTTTAATCAACGTGGAAACATTGATCTACATGGAGTTCAGAACTACCTTCTGCAGAGCATAGCCTCACTATATGAATAGTTTGGACTGCATTGGATTGGGCTGGATTAGAGGCTTCATAAGCAGATGAACATGCTTTACATTTTCTGAATATTTGCTTTCCATTTGTTTTTATTTGTTTTTCATTTTTATTCTTTTATTCAGCATTGCACAAATAACACATACGTTATCTTCTCTAACAGTAGCAATTAATAGCACCATCTGAATACTAAATTAATTAGCTGGCAAAAGATAAATTAATTCTTCTTGGTCATGATCTGAACTGTTTTATTTTAGTTTGTCAAAAACATTTGCTTTATTCCCTTGGGGAGTGAGAAAGCAGCACTGGACACCTCACCCTCATGCAGGATTAGGTAGAAGCTGTGATTTCACTTGCGGCAGGAGAGAGCAATCCAAAACAAGCCTGCACACAGCTGCTCAGAAACTGAGCTACACGAGCTGGGCCCTGTTAGAGAGCGGTGTGTGCATCTGCAAACAGAAACAGCAACAGAAAATCTTTCAAAAAAAACCCACCCAAGTAACAAGAAAAGGAAATGTGTCCTGAAACAAAAGAACCAATTTGATACAATGTTTCTTCTAACGAAGCTTGAAATTGGGAGCAAATAAATTATTTCACTTTTACTTCTTCCCTGTTCAGGTGAGACTTTGTGAATACTCTTTCTCAATAAAGAGGGCTAAGCCTTACCTCCGTCCAGGGGGAGCTGCCCACAAGCCCTAAACACCGGCTACCTGCAGGAGTCACAGGGAGCACCAGTATAACAGAACTCAAAACCCACAAATCTTCCTAGCAGTGCAACCCAAAGCAATACATTTCGCAACCCGTCAAGCAAACAAGGGTATAGACTGGCAATTGTGAGTCCTGCTGCTGCAAGTGCTTGTATGGATCTCATGAGAAGCAGAAAAATCTCCATTCAGTCATAAGTCATTTAGGTATCCCCAGCAGCAACATCGCTCCTAGGCCTCCCAGATCTAGGCATAGCTCCCAGGCAGATCATCAGAACTATATCTGTGGTTGAATGGTTTGGAATAACAGACCAAGACAAAGAAATTAGGATACACTCAAAATTATATTCCACGAACATAAAGGGAGGACCTGTGTTGCATATGGGTTTTTTTGCAGAGAAGTCATTCTGTTCCAGCTATGAAATTAATAATGTTTCACCAGAATGATTTTGCATCTCAATAAAGTGCTGCATTGCTTAGGAATTCCGGTGTTTCATAAGAAAGTGCAAATCTGTAGCACGTAGATCTCCACATCAGAATGGGATCTTACAGTTTCATAAGGCAAGATTAAATTTATAATTGCAAGTTGCAATCATTGTGCTGAAAAGAATGTTGAGCTGAAAACCTACCTGCCCTGTAATATTGCAGGAAGGATTTCTTAGCCTGGAACTGAAGTGATCGATCTGTCATTTAAATGCCAGGGAGAGCTTTTAGGACTGGAGAGAGAAGAACAATAATGCAGGCTGGTATTTCATTGAAATGCAGCTGCTCAGAGTTAATTCAAAATGCTTGTCCTTTTGCAAATTTAGTTACATTTTTTTCTGGGACAGTGTAGCCTCAAAAAAACAGAAGCAAAAAAGGTCCCGCTTTCTCCCTTAAAGTGTTTTGGGGGAGTGCTTGTAATTTTTTTACTCTTTGGGGTTTGCTTTACTACATTAGTACAAAGGTGCAACAGTGAGGTCCGAAATGAACAGCAGCAGCCAGAGCATGCTAGCCAGATGGAACAAAACATCCTGATGCAAAGGTAGATCACATAGGAAAACTAGACCAAGGATTACCTCACCTTGCTGGATCCAAATTGCCAAAAATATTAAGCTGTCCCAGCTCCCTTCCCAGAAGCTACAGAGGGAGCAGATTTTAGCCCTAAATAGGACGTCTTCCATACCCCACTCTACTTCACAGGCTTCAGTACCAGCAGGGTTTTTGAGTTTAGTGAGCCCAGACCAGGTGTATCTTTATTTCTCTCCCCTTCATTTTTTTATTGAGGAGCTGATTTTCCTGCTGAAAGACAACCAGATTTTGAAGCGGAGAAAATTTCAGGTGTAATAATGTATTGACTCACTAGGGCTATTAATGGTGTCTGAACAGTCCTAATTTTTGTAGCCCTGGTAGTCTGAAGCAATAGCTCCCAAAACTGGGACACACAGGTTATAACCTGAGAAACAGCAGGATGGCAGGAACGTTGACTCTAAGTGTTTCTTGCACAGCATATAAAGGATGGATATTAAAGCTATGGGAGAGGCCATCAGACAGAGCAGAGCCTGGGGTGGCAGGAACGTGGCTACTGGGAGCAACTGGGGGAGACAGGCAGGCAGCAAAGCTCACAGGCCAGAAAAGAGCAAGGGCAAAGGGAATCACATCAGGGCAGCCCGCAGGAAGAAGAGCAGCAAGCAGGAACACCGCCATATCTGGTCACCTTAATCAAGTCTTCCCACACAGCAAGACTTGAAATTGTATGCTGCAGCTAAAAGTTACTGCAGATGGAGGAAGACCACCAGCTGGCCTGCCCCATGGAGGAGGAAAGAGTGTAAATGGCTGTTAACATAACACCATAATAATTGCTGTCACCCTGTTTATCTATCAATCAGATTTAAGTTTTCCATCCAATAATAAGAAGACTGGACATTAAGGCATTTGACTTGTATTTGCAAGTGAATACAATTAATTCACTCATCAGCAGAGTATTCGTGTAATCTTCCCGTACTTCTGGTGAGCATTGAGATTATATTTTTGTGGTGAAACCCTTCAACCTGAATTCATCCTTTGTTGCTGCCAAGCNATTTGCAAGTGAATACAATTAGTTCACTCATCAGCAGAGTATTCGTGTAATCTTCCCGTACTTCTGGTGAGCATTGAGATTATATTTTTGTGGTGAAACCCTTCAACCTGAATTCATCCTTTGTTGCTGCCAAGCAAGTCCCGAGGAAAAGCTTGCACGTGCACGCTCTCTGCTCTGTCAGGGTGTTCAGCAGAGCACTGGTAATTCCCAGCCAGAATGCAGGGTTTCCTGGCCAGCAGGCTGGTGAAAATGTGCATCGCTTCCGTATTGGCAGCCAGCTGGCTGGCAGGTCAAAGAACAAATGTATGTTCTCTGTAGAGTCACTAATTACAAAGAGCTAGCTCTTCTGGACCAGTGGCCAAGAGCAGTCAGTGAGGAACGGGGAAATTTGTCACACTGTAGTTAGAACATGGACCAGGGGCTGGAGGTGGGGAATGAGGAGGACCACAGGGTAGGCTGGGGTATTGCAGGATGGATGAGAAATGACAGGGGGAACTAATGCGATTTTAACTGGAAGATGTTACAAGAGGGATTGGATCAACTGTGAGCATGACTTTCATTGGCAGATCTAGAGGTGTGATGGTGACTGCAGCTGCTTAGGACACAGCAGTGTTGAAAGTATAGTGGTGGTGACATGCTACGTGGAGAAAACAAGAAGTACAGGGGTGGAAAACCACTGAGGGGCAAAGAGTATCCTAAGGGGGACACAGGGAACTGAGGGTATTTCCATGGGCAGAGGGAAGGTAGGAGGAAGACACATTATGGTACATTCCCTTGCGTCCATTTTCATTTGGAACCCAAACCCCTCTTTGGCTGAGTTATGGCCTAATCAGTAAAATATAAACACCAGTCTCGATTAAGTGTGAGCAACATTGCTGGTTCCAGTGACATTCTTCACACTAACTATAGATAATATTTCCAAATTAGTAAGCCCTTTTAAAAGAGAAGCTGTTTGTTTATGCCTGCAGCATTGGCTGCTTTTGCAAAGCAAGGCAAGAAATGCCTAATTAATTACGTTTGTTACCTAAACTCTGGAAAACGAAACGGAGAGAGGAGAGATTGTGCTTACGTTGAATGATCACCTTTTGTATGAGCTCAGCAAGAGGGACTTGTTTGTGCTTAACCAGATCAATCTTCAGCTCATAAAAGATGTTAAGCATATATCTCAGTGGCTGTTATTCTGTTGCCCTGTAGCTGTGTGATCTCACACTAGGCTCCAGGTACATGGTTAGATTCAATCCTCGTGGGGCAGGGGATGGGGTAAACCGGTCTAGCCTAAAACCAACTTGCAAAACACATCTGTCAAATAGGAAGGAGCTCACCAAAAGTTGCATTCAAAGTTAACCGTGTACAGGACACACCACCAACAATCCAGAAAGGAAGTACATAAAGTTAAAAAAGCCTTTTTTCTGATGCTTTCTAATAACAAATTAATACACAAATGCCACCAGAAAATTAATAATGGATTAAACTGAAATCTGAGACAAATCTGTCCCAAATTTGAAACTTGTTGTCAAAAACTATCCTTGATACAGCTGCCAAAAAGCAGTAGTTAAGCAAGACAGTTACACATCTAACAGATAAAAATGAAGCTTGTTATAAGCGATAGGCTGGATAATTTTCACGGCACTTTTCCATCTTCCTTTCCTCTGACTGTCGAAGAAAGCTGCTGAACTTTCTGTAATGCATATTTGTTTAATCGGTCCCAAAGTCAAAATGATACTTAGATTATTTTAGGTAGCACAACATTCTCCGCTAATAAATTCAAGTAGAATTTTGTTGCCATTACACCTACAGAAAGGCAATATAAATGGGTTTATTTAACAATAAGAGGCAAGCTAAAGTCCCCTGTGAACCAGGCACACCTAAATTAGTGCTTTCCTGTGCAGTGTCCCTCCATGATGAAAGTATTCATTAAAGCTGGGACCGACGAAACAAAAAGGAAGAGGTAGTTTAGCACTCAGATTGCAGAAAGGGTACTCAACAGTTGCAAGCCTACAGAGTTTGGTTAAAACCTTGCAAAAGAGGAATGTAACATTACATCTAGCTAAAAATGTTCAGATGTTTATTAACAGCCCGTACAGACTTCTTTGATATGCATTCAGATTACAAAGCCTCAGAGAGTAGGCATCGCTGTGAAATAACCAGCCCTTTGTGCTTCCCATTCAGAGTGCCACGCTAACAGGCAGTGGTCTGGTCATATTTCTTCAGTGCCCTCTACTGGGAAAAAAATCAGCATCCTGCATCATGTCTTTCCCATGGGCAGCTTACTAATTCTCTACTAGCGCTGCATAAGGTGTGTAATCGTTTTTACTTAACAATTTAAAGAAAGCTGTAAGAGTTTTCCTTCCCCATCATAATCAAGAAATGGACTTGGCATCATATAAGTTTGTCTAGATTGAAAATTCACAACTTTTCCTTTTCCTTTCCCTTTCCCTTTGCTTTTGCTTTTCTTTTCCTTCTCCTTTTTTCTTTTATTTTCCTTTTCCTTTTTCATTGTAGTGCAAATAACGCACAGTGTTTTGCTTCTACAGAGAAGATACTTTAACAGATTGAGGCTGTAATCATTCTTCTTTCAATTATTAAAACCAAATCAAAACGTTTACTGGTGCCAAAGAGTTAAGAATGGAGATAATAATAATGAAGAGAACGGCAAGTATTTAATAACAGATCATTAAACACTGTCTCCTGAGAAGATAATTGAATAATTTGCTTTTCAGTTTAAAAAAACACGGGAGGGTAGGGGTTTGAAGGTAACTTCAACTTCTTCCCTAGTCTCAAAGTACAAACAGAATAGAGGATAATCATTATGAGTTGTCCATTTTCTGTCTAAAATTTATTTCAAAACACTAAACAATATTACAAAGGACAACATGTACTTTTTTCTACTCAGCACGTTTAAGACTTACATGACCTAGTCATTTTTGCATCCCCTAAATACAGTGGGTTTGGAGCCTGCAAATGAATGCAGTGAAGGAAAGCCCTGCCTCCAGCATTTAGTCTCACCCTCCTGGCAGTCTGGCCTGGCAGAGCTTGGTTTTTTCATTCAAAATTCTCTTCTTAGTCACAACTTCAGATTTGAGGTGTTATTTTTCATTCCCTGGCCAGCTTTCTGTCCACGGTACCATTATCATTAGGTACAAAGTGAAGTGGTGCCATGGCGACAGTCAAATTGTAAATTATTCAAGAAAGTTAATAACTGGATTGGACACAAAAAATAAGTACAAATGCTATTTGGCACTAGTGGAACTAATATAATTACCTTTGCAACAATTTGAGAGACATTGAAACTCACTTCTGCTTTGCTTTTTTGGGAAAATAATATATTATTACTAATGAAACAGTTTAGAAATGTTTTGAGAAACATTTTGTATAGAATAACAGCATTTAACAACCATGTAGAGACGGAAAATAATTACAGAGCAATCCTGGCTATCAAAAGCCCAGAGGTACTAATGGCCTGAGAAGGTGTGACATGCTAGTTCACTCTCGGTAGACCTGCTACATTTTCAAGGTCTCGGTGGATGAAGCCGGAAAAAACCCATCCAAGCCAGCAACCGCAAACAACAGACCCACCCTTCTGGAGCTGACAGTTTCACCACCTGTTTAACACCCTGCAAGACAAAGATGCAAAATACTAGTGATGAACGTTTACATTTCTTCTCTGAAATCTGCCAGTTTTCTGACTTCCCTAAATGTTCCTGAAACAAGCCTCCCCAAAAAGAAAATCACATGTAAACTGAAACTCTGTATAGAGTTCAGTGAAATCCTTTCTGTTTTTCTTTGGTCCCTACAGCTGTCACAGACACCAGTGGCCGCCGTTTCCTTTCCAATCCCGGTATGGATTTATCCACGGCCCCAGTAAACTGCATTTCTCCCTGGGTCCACTTGCAGCACTTGCAACACAGAGTGTGTACAGAGCATCTCCATCCTGCTCTCTTTCCATTTACCTGCCCTCAGTGGCCATATCCTGTTAGTTTTATTCTCTGACCTCCTTCCGAAGCCCAGAGGACACCCCAGAACGTGTGGGTTCTGCAGCTGCTCTGGGTCGGGCACAAGCAGCGCTGAACCCCACACGGCTCTACGAACTCCCCTCTGTCCATCACTGAGCATTTGCCAGTTCCTAATAATTTAGCTAGAAGGCAAAGAAAGTACTGGGCAGAACATCAGCTCCATCTTCTCTCAGGGAGAGCTAGTGTAAATGGCTGATTTTAGCCCAGGAGCTGAGGACACAAACTCCAAGCAGAGGAGCATCGCCTTGCAACAATCACAGGGATACGGCGTTAAAACATAACCTGTCCTGTTTCTCACAGGTGAGACAATCTGTAAATCAACAGCAAAAAAATGGGGAAAAAATTCTGATCCTCTGGTTTGGACTTCTAAAAACAAGCTACTGATAGTCGAATGGTGAATGTCTCATGGCAGGACCAGTGTCTCAGAGTGGCAAAGGATAAGCTTGTAAAGGTGCGACCCTGGCGGCTGTGAACCCAGGCTGGGAAAGGGCTGCGGTGAGCATCAGGCACTGGAGCAGAGGGACTTGCTGGGGACAGGGTACTCCCTGGTGAGGCAGTAGGTAAAATACAAGAGTCATTGCCAACAGAACCTCATTGAAATCAGGTGAAAAAATTGACACAGGCATTGGTGATGCACGTATAAAACTACAGCAGCAATCCTGCAGGGAAATATAATTTTCTTCCCGGGAAGTGCAACAGAAGAGGCACTGGAAGCGTGACACCGAAGTCCGCTGAGTGGGAAACAGCTCCGCAAGGAAGGTAAAAACCTCACCTCTGCTCACCTCCAAGAGCAACCAAGCCCTGGTCCCTGGGGCTTTTCCCACCTTTTTTTTGAGCTTTGAGCATCCATCATTTGTGGCAACAGACGTGCCCTGCAAATAACAGCTCCTTTCCTGAGCCGAGGCCGGGCAAATTTTTTATAAAGATTTCCCACAACAAGCAGAGCCGTGTCCAGAGGGAGAGTTATGCTCACAGCAGTGTGTGAACTGTACAGTGATGAGGGAAAGTACACTGAAAATAGAGGCTGAAACAGCTATTGTTTGCTTTCCCAGCTTAGACTAAACTCCTTAATATTTCAATTTGATTTTTTCATGTATGAATAAATACTGCTTTAATAAAAGGAGTAATATGTCTGTAACCATAGATTTTTGTTTGTTTGTTTAGACAGCTCCTCTCATGCAATATTTATAAACTCGTTCCCATTCCTTTTCTGATAATTTCACTAGTACGTTGAAAGAGTGCCTGGCAAGTCATAAAATGCAATTGCTGTTTTCACAGCATATTGTGCACTTCCAAAAGGAACTCTTAGCTTTAGACGAATGCTACTCATTGTTTTGCAGCAAAGTACAACACGCTGGGAGCACGCTGGGAAATCAAATGTCAGCCTCCAAAGTATCACTCTTCCATTTAAAGGTCACATCTCGTCTTGATGGGATAACTGGAATGTCCGCTGTGATTTCATATCCCTAATACCTTTCATCTTCGCTCCTGCGAACGCTGCCTTCTGACAGTCCCTTTCCAGTAATACGTCACATAAAGGCGCACAGACACAAATGCACATGGTGGTGCTGCACAAGTAGATGAGACAGCTTCAGTGCTTCAAAGAAATCAACTGCTTTTTTCTGTCATTTCATTTTAGGGGAAAACTATGCTATAATATAAGGAAAAGGATCTCATCTGTGATAGTTTGGGGCACAATATTGTATTATTGTATTGTATTGTATTCTATTATATTCTAATGTATTGTATTGTATTCTATGATGGCCACAGTACACGTATAAAATCTATATGGACATGGTCTAAACTCAGATCATCTCCCCAAGCCTTTATACATGTTTCAGTGTTTTAAAAATATAGCAAAAACTAATTAAAGTACAACTGGACCTTTGCAGAGTATGCAGTGAAAACTGTCATAATTTGGTTTTCTTCCACTTGTAGACACGGAGTTTCTCCCATCCTGCCCCTTTCTGTCCAATCAATATAGTCGATATACTATAAATATAAATATAAAAGTAAATATGATTTACTATTTGGCTATTTACTTACTGTTTGGAGGGGGTTATTAATAATTGTGGTAGCATACCATTTAGTCTGCCTTTTCAACTGAATTTATAGTGATATAATAAAAATATTTCTTATTTGTATGCAACATTAAAACTAGGAATTCCTAAGGTCTCACTCCTGTACCAGTAAATCACTAGCAATTTTATTACCAACTTAATGGCAATAGAACATAGCTCCGGATAATCTGTGCGTACTGCATAAGAGTTTCTGTCCCCCTGTATCTGTACGCGGGACCTCTAAAGGCGTTGTAAAGAGGGCCATACAATAGGTCTGCAGCAGAGGCTGGATCCGCTCTCAGGAGATTTTATTTCATAGTAGCACTGCTAATAATGTCTAAAATCACAAGAGGAAGAATGTATACTGCTGCACTGGGGTCTTGCTAGCTGCTCCCGTGTTGTAGCTTTACGTGTCAAAGTCACCACTTGTTTCAGCAGTGAGTTTGGCAAATGGTTACATTCAGACTGAGGTTTAAATAAGGAGTACAGATAACAAAAAATTAGTTTTGATTTCAGCAATGAAGTCAGTTGTTGGGTTTTTTCAAAGGACTGTTTCTTCATTTTTCAAGAACTCTCACGGTAATTTTTGTCTTTCTATTCAGTATTTCACCTATGGCCTTGGGCAAAGGTGCAGATGCTGGCTCTGTCGTTCTCCCTGACAACTCTAAAAAGAAACACTTTTCAATGGGAAATTGCATATGGACAGCAGAAGCCACGCCAAGATACCGAAGATATTCAGGATAGACAGCTCAAAGGAGGGAACAAGAAGTTCAGCGTAACCTTTGCAAAAACTGGGAGATATCTTCATTATATTATGGAAACAAAAGAGGTTTGTCTCTGTGTGTGTTTGTGTGCGTGCACTGCACAGGAGGTATATGCCAATGTTTGATATTGAAGCTCTTGCTGAAGAAAGAATAACCAGTGCAGTCTGGTAGATGATCAATCCCGAAAACTCCACCAGGCCGTCTTCAGACAACTAAGCTCTAATTCTTGCACAGAGACTCAGCTAAGTGCTGAATCACTCTTCGCAAAACCAATACTTTCCAAACCTGGGGTTTAATGCTTATTTTCAGATTTAATGACATTTAATTGCTGATTATATTTTCCAAACTCAACAGAACACTTAGGAATCCTCTCCTCTCCAAAGAGCATTCAGAGCAACCCCAGGGTCCCAATGCCTTCCTGACCGTACACATCCCTGTGCCCAACATCAGCAGTAAATAGACAGGCAGCTTGCATCACACCTGACACACTTTATAGGTGACCTTTTTCTTTTCTGCAGGTTTCCATTATTAACGAAGACTGAGAATAAACATCGAGTCTCACAAATGTCTTGCACTTTTAGTGCAGAGGAGGAGCTCCAGTTACCTTTGATAGCTCTTTCTCAAGTGCCTTACCGAACGGAGGGAGTCCAGTGCTGGAGCCTCTATCATTTGCAGAAACTGAAGCGAACATTCTGAAAGTGAGCAGCTAACTTTTTAGAGCCTCACTTCTCTTTAAGGCTTTTTCAAACATAGCTCTAGATTAATTACCGGCAACTCTAGCCCAGCCCTGCGCTAAATGGGATGAAGAGCAGAAGCTTATCTGTTAGCGCATTGCAGAAACACTTCCAAACTTTTCAGTTTGGTACAGATGCTGTGAGCTGGAAAAATCAATCTCTGAGCTAACATACAGATGAGCACAACAAGCAATTTATTTTTCTGGAGTGCTTTTGTAATGAGAGACAGAAGATTCATGGGAACAAAATAGTTTTAAACCAGAGAAGAGATTAAACAGATTGAGCAGATGATGATCATTCATCAGGGGGTACCCAGGTGACAGGAATAAGTATCCCACACCTGACCTGGCCGTAACATGCAAACCACACTGCCTAAGAAGGGCTTAATATTTTTTAGCTCGCAACCGTTACATTCAAGTGTTTCTGCGTGAAGATCAGGATTAAACTGAACATCTCTGGCTTTCGTATTTCAGCTCCTAACTTGGAGAAATTGCTCTTTTTCTTGTTGCAACAGCAGCCTAAGAACCCACAGTCATAAAATGACTTAATCATGAAAGACAGAGCAGAACAGGCCATAAGGTTTGCTTGATTTCAGCAGCTGAGAGTATCGATTTGCGTTCACTCTTTGAAGCAGCTGCAATATGAATGGTAACAGGTGAAGAGAGAGAAATTCTGTTGCATCACCTTAAAAGAGCTCAATTGAGCTCCTTGACTTCTCTGGGTGGGTGGCGTAAATAACCCAGGAAAGACATGGCAGGAGGTGGGAAAGAAGGTTGTTCAGAGGCAGCATCAGTCACACAGATGGGATTGTAACTCAGCCTGGGGAGATTAATGAAGAAGCATGAATGATAAATGCTTCTTTCTTAGGATTCTCTTAAAGATTCATTTCTTCTTTGGGAGTGATTCATTGTTTTTCTCCTTGATTCATAGGTTATCTTAATAAGCATTTGAAAAACTTTTATTCAGTAATAAAAGGAAATAAGTCTCGAAATCTCATTTCATAAATCATATCTGACGTTCGAAGTATGCTGAAGTATCACGGCTTGTTTTTGTGGCAGTTTTCAAAAGAAATGGTGTTCTGTGGATCATGCAAACTCTGTTTCCATGCTCTTGGAGACGACCTCAACAAAACTTCCGAGGGTCTGAGGAGGGAGTGTGATGGCTCTCACAGACCTTACGGCCACTGGGCAAACCCTGTCTCTTCTCTTCTGCTGCTTCATGCACACCGCTGCCTTGTGACAGGCAGAGAACGTGGATTCATTCTTCAGCATTACTTATTTGGCCACAAGTCTCAGTATCACAGACCACAGAAGGATTAAGCATTTTTGATCTATCATCTTCTATGCAAATTAAATTCTGAAGAATTTAAATTTAATTACAAAATAATTTAAATTCTGTAGAATTCAAACTCCCTTTTCATTAAACCTAAGTTGGAGCTACAACATAGCTCCACACAGGCAAATGGAGAGGGACGTACTCAGATCTATGCATATCCCATCCCAGCCTGGCGTATTCTCTCCTTTTGCAGGACACACTTTCAAAAATAACTATACAATCTGACAAAATAATGTAAGTAGGTACAGCTTGTACCAAACTCCATTCCTGTTGCCTGGCTGAGCTAAGATCTCAGAGAAAAATAAAGATAAAGTACATTGGTAGTTGTTCTTTTCCCAGTCAATCCAGTCACCTGTAGAAGACAAAGATTTTCTTTTTTCTGCGCAAGAGTCAGAGTTTAATTGATAATGGGGCAATACTTGTTCCATCAAGGCCAAAATAAATGATTAGCAATAGCATCTGAGTTATACGAAAAAGCCCAAATGTAGTGAGCTACACAGTCTAAAGAAATTTTAGGGATTACATTTCCGCTGTGATAACCCAGTAGCGATGCTAAGCTCAGGGACCAACAGAAAGAGCAAAGTCTTGAGGTTGTAAGCACCAAACTGGCACTGTCTGAGGGTGGCAATGCTAACGGCAATGGAAGGACAGCAGGTCAACGATCAGTCCAGCACCCACACTTCGTTCTCTCAGGGACAATGTCAGGCTTAAAAAATGGCAATTCAGCTTCCACACAGTAAAATACTGCTTAGTCATGGCATCTCCAGGCAAGCACCCGTCTTCGGCACAGGGACTGGGGCAGACACAGACGTGTGCATCTCCCATTCACCCCTCTCTACTATAGGCCAGCCCAGCCATTTTGCATAGTTTTATGTCTTATAATTCCAGTTTCGGACCAGGCAAAATTAATCTGAACTGGAATTTATTACCTACGTTCTTTCAAAGCTATGCATTAAGCAACAAAAACTGTTTTTTAGATCCATTTCCTCGAGAGTACAGCCATACCAAGACTATAAAAATATAAAGCAATTATAATTCCGGTTCAACAATGTTTTCATATTCTGTCATTCCACAGATGCTTCTGCCGCAATGGGTAAAATTCAGGAAATGTTTCCATGTCGGTAATCAGAGGCGCAAAAATAACCCAGAGAAAACATAATGTTTCAGATCTTTTACACTATCCGGAGTGTACAACCGTACATATTTCTTCTGAGATTCCAACTGGCTGTGTTTTTCTCAGATAAACATGTGGATGCCACCATCCTTTTTTAAAAACTTTCTGAAAACATCCAGACCCATAAAAAAACCTTTGTAAATTTATGTTTTGAGACGAAGTGCCAGCTAAACACCTGGATGGAACAAACTCCGCAAACTCTGTGGAAACTGTCCTATCACTATAAAAAGCTCTCAAAATCAAACTGATTTCTCACATCAAAAACCTGAGCAACCTTAAAAATGTGCATTGGTGCTTGATAGTACAGTGGCATTTTTTTTAAACGCCAGCTGATTTCAGAGTACTATGAACATAGAATGTTAAACACCAAAATTCCCTGTGATGCTGCTTACTCTTTAAAAAGTAGATGGTTTAAATTTATTTATTTTAGAACAAGAAGAATGGCAAGTTATTTTGTTTTTCAATAAATATCTGAAACGATTACCTACCACAGGCACTATAAATATTTTTCTTCATGGATTTGTGGTAGAAATTTAAAGTGCATCCTGTACTGCAGGAGCCAGAAAAATTACTATGAAGCCACAGACAGGGGTAACTCTTCACCAGCAATGCCAGCATCCACAATGACTTTGAGAATGCATAGATTTGATCTTCTTTCCATTAGGTCATACTTGCATCACATTAATGCTACTGATGAAAGTCAAGGAAAAAAAATACAGTCTTTAATAGCTTGTTAATACAGTGCGGTGGTAAATTATATTTTCTTTCTCTTGTTCTTAATAAATATGCTCTCAGACATCTGAGATGCAGACCACGTCCTGAGAGCAATGCCAGGCTCCTCTCACCACAGGCTCAGGATGAACAGGACTGAGCTCTCAATATTAAGGAATTTTTATGTAAGATCAAAAAGCATAACAAGGAATATAGTTAAATGATCTTGCTACTTTTCAAAGCTGGGCCATAGTTTCTCAAGACAAAATTAATTGGGACAGAACAACAGAGCAGCAGAGCAGGGCCAGGTTGGAGGAGGGGGCTCAGTGCATTTTGGGGGTAAGAAAGACAGGTAGAGGATAGGGATCTCTCTCCTCTCATCCGCAGAAAAATCTCATCTAGGGTACAGACCTCTTTGTCCTAGCAGGACCCTTTGCCGCCTTAGCCCTCACATCTCCTTCAAGGGCAAACCCAACTCTCCAAGGCTCCAGCCCTGGCAAAGCCAGCAGCAGGACGATGGCTTTCCTTCACCATCATCATTTTACCACCACTTACAGCCTGTTACCACAGATGGCTGCTTCTCTGCCTATGCTTAAATTGGTCCCACTATTTTTATTTACTGTGTATATTGGAACTCTGAAACAACAGAGCAGTAACGGATGGCCAGGGAATAAAACAGAAAATAGCGATACCGTATTGTTAGCATAAGTAAGAGGGAAAAATAGTTCAGCATGTTTTTATCTGTGTTTATAAAAAGAAAATACAGCCCGGAATGTATGCACCGGTGTGTGAGTATAAGACAAGTTTGGCAACTAGTGAGTTTTCTAATTAGGAATTAATTTCTCCGAAGTAATAACACTGAACTAAAAAGGATCACTTACATGCAGGCTGCCGGGCAGTACAGAGACTACGGAGAGAGCCTCAGATCTGAACCAGCGTGATTTCAACAACACGGAGCTCTGTGGGAGTCCGTTCACCCTCCCAAGAAGAAGGTGGCCATGGCGACATATGCCCTGCCACTGTCTGTCTTCTTCGAGTATTTAGGTTCCTTGGGGCAAGCTATGGAGGCTAACTCCACACCAGGCTGCGGTCAGCCTCACTGGCATACATGGGGATCACTCTTAGTAAAATAGCAGTAGGCATTTACCTCCCCATCAACATCAGTAGCCCGACAGCAAAAGCACTTAGGTTGTGGAAAATTTCACATTCCAGCCTCTGCTCCATCCAGTTCATAGCAACTATTGGTACAGCTCTGCCACTTCCCAGAGAGGGTCTTACCAAGCAGTGGGCTTCTCTTCCACTCTGTACTTCTGTCTATAAAGTGAAGTATAAAGTGTGTATAAGCACTGATTGAGCAGGCATGGGGACTCCTGTGTAGTCTCAGCCCAGACCTTGCAATCAGGTTACGAGTTTTGGCCTGATCTCTGCCTAGCAATAACAAAATTAGCATTTTGTTTCTCCATCCTAGCAGTGAGTAACGGGAAGGAAACTTGCACTGGACCGGAGCAGGTCAATAATGGCACAAGCTGTTCCTCATCTGTGATATATGTTTCTACCTACCCATTTTTCTCCTTATTCCATCCAAGATGCGAAAGAAGAGCTATTTGTTTTCTCTTTCTGCTTTCCATCAGGCTTCTGTATTTACCCCTTGGCAGGGGTGAACACACATCTTTTATCACATCTCAGGTCAGCTGGAAAAAACCAGCCAGGCAGCATCCACCAGAGAGCTTGCAACACAGAGTGACAAGCAATGTGAACGGGTCTCTGTGCTGCTGGTGCTAAAGTAACAGCTGGCAGACCTTACTCCCTTTTTGGTGAAAGAAGAGTCGCAAATGTGAAATAGCTGTTGCTTGAAAAGTTGCAGAAAAAGCTAAACTCAGCCGTGAGCCTGCATCCAAAATCCCAGGACAAAAAATGGCAATGTTAGTACATAAAATCTGCATGGTTTTTGCTCATCTCTAGCTGAAACAAGCTCTGTGTGAAGCCAGCCAAGCCCAAGTGCTTGCTAGGGCTTTCAAATAGGTCAGGTCTCTCAGCTCTTGCTTCTGGGATCAGTCTTAGGGGCATCTGAACTCCAAACACCAGCTGGGCTGTCACTGCTAGCCTGGCCATTTTTTGTTGAGACAGTAATGCCAAGTAAGTTGGTTGTATGGTTTGGAGCTGAGTGAGGTCTCAATCACACAAATATTCTCTGTGTTGCTGCTGTTTATCCCAATTTTCAGACCAAAAAAACTTTCACATAGGTCATACTCAGCCTCCTTCCGCTCTATTATGCCATGAGACTTGCCAGTAAGCTCTGTTTGTTAAACAAAGCTGACTGACATTTCTGAAAACCTTTCTTAACGGACAAGCCTCATCATCATAATCTCAGCAGCTGGATGCACAAAGCTCAGAGGGATTTGGGAGCAGTGATCTGCCACTCATTCTCTCTTGCAGAAATCCTTGCAGCTTTCTCATTGCCAGAATGTCAACGACCCTTCTGCTACTGCATTAAGCAACACACTGGTTGGCGTTTGTTCACCCTCACTCGAGGCAGAAGGCAAGAATGTGTGCCTAGTACAGTAATTAGCTGTGTGTATAGGGTGCATAACGGCCCTTGCATGAGGACTGGCAAAGGAGCTGCCCCCTCCACAGACACCAATGTGCCAACAGAAATGCGCTCCCAAGCACATTTCACCTTTTATGTTCAGGAAATCTTCCCGATCAGCTCAAGCCAAACTTCTGAGGGGCGTTTTAAAGATAAGGCCCAAGATTTTGACCAAGACGCCATGCATGGAAGAAGTCACAGTGAAGATATAGGACTTCCCCACAATGTTTGTGCTAAGCCAGTATGTTTGTTAAATCACTACAGCAATAGGACTTGAGTCTGCAGGAAAGAAAAAAAGGTTTACTTATGTCAGTAAGAGCATTTTTCTGCTGTCAAATTGTGGTTCAAACTTGGCTTCTCAAATGGGAAAGATTCTGATTAAGATTAGGCACTGAGGGTATATTTCAGACACTATCCAGTCTTACTGTAACTCCTTCCAGTTCCACCCTAGGAGATAAATAATGCATGTTTTTCTCGTTGTGATAACTCTATGGTATCTCCATTTATGTTCCTCCAGGGCTTGAATTTGCAGGCATAGATGCACTTTAGCACCAGGCACTTGAGACTATTGTCACCACATGACAGTTATTCCAAAGCCTTGATTACTGAAATACCTAGGAGTTTCAGTGTTTAATGGGGGAAGTTTTAGATCTTGTCACACAAAATTCTTTCCAGAGCGAATATAAGGAGGTTTTCAAACCTCAGCAAACAAAAATCAAGTGCGGCTAATAAATGATCTTTAGGAAAAGAAAAAATTACAGATCAGCCATTAAGAGAAAATAGTTTAAAATCACAAATTTTTTACTATATATATTTTTTAACTAATCATTCATTATATGAAAGCCCAAGAAGTAAACAGCATGCTTGCTAAGCTTCTTCACTACTAATTTTTAAACAGCCTCAGGTCATGGCCTTCTTCATCTTTGAATCACCTATTGACATAACTGATGTGCCAAGTATGTGAACTTATCAGTCCAAACTCAGAATTATGCCTCACTTAGCATTTACATTATTTATGTTTCTCTTTTTGAGGTGCTTGATTTTACTTTATGTTTTGCTTTGGACAGATGCTACTGAATTTGCCAAGAGGGACTGTGTTCAAAGAAGTGAAAGATGGCATTGCACAGATATATCTCTTTATTACCATGCTTCTGAAATATATCAAAAAATTAAGCACATGATTGAGTAGAATACCACGGGAAAATGAACTGTAGAGCCCTGCTGACTTATATTTGATTGCACTTAATGCTTCAGGTGCAACTCTGCCAGAGACAACAGTCTGCACATTGCTGTGTCAGCTTCTGTCTCTAAGAACTGAGCCAGCCTCAGATTAGGACTGCAGAACAGAAAGACCTCTTTCCCCAAAGTCTGCCCTCAAGGCCTTCGGTCTTCCCTTGTCTATCAGCCTCAGAGATAAGCGGTGACACTTTGGAGCACTTAGCCATTCTGGTGCCAAACACTTACTTCTTCCTAGGTGAGGAGCACAGTAATTAAATGAGCAGCGTGCCAGGGGTGGAGAGAAGGAAGAGGGAATTGATGTCAAAGGGTTAAGAGTGACTCTACTCTCCTTCTGCAAAAAGAGCTCCCAGAAAGCTCCAGGCAATCTGGAGGTTTTAAACACTCCTCAGGGAAAAAGGGACGCTGAGCTGAGGTTACCAGTGATTCTTACCAGGGAATTTTGCTGCGCATATGTCATAGGTGTGGAAAAACTGCCGGGATGTTCACACCTATTTAACGGCGAGTGCAAGCCTGCAGGAGCCCGTTCAGCAACTACCTTGTGAGCTTCAAGGGAAGGAAGAATCAGAGAGAAAATTTTGTAATTGTCTCTGATTCTCAAATCTCTTATTCTTCCATCTTTGACAGGATGGGTGTGAACCTGTGGATGCTACGCTGTTTGTGATATCCAACCTAATGATCCAACCTGAAGCCTGGGAGAAAGAGTTTGCTTATCCTTTACAGAGATAGTTCTGTCACCAGCTACCAACTGACTCAGTATGTGAAAGCACTTCACTTCTACTCTAGTCAGCTCTGGATTTTATCTAATGTTTGGAGTTAGAAGAATAAGCACCAAAGAAGGTTCGCTTGCACCTGTCCAGTAAGTCAGCATCTCACCTTCTGGTCTGGAATACTCACCACATTTTACTAAAGCTGTGAAAAAGTACCTGTTTTGTTAAGCATACACAAGTCACAGCTGAGGTTCACTGATAATATTATTTGTTTCAGGGCACACGATAGCAAGGCAGGCAGCTGCCATCTGATGCTGTACCTCTGAAAGATTCATGTACCAAATAAAACTTCTGCACATTTACTGCAGCTGTGTACCTACAAAAGAATTCAGCTATGTTTCCAACCAGTATGTTGTGCTCCCTATTTTGGACAATAAACCTTCCTTTCCATCTATTACCATCTTTTTATTAAAAAAAAAAAAAATCTGGGTAAGGTTGCTTTGAATGATTCACTGTGAATATATCTGACACATTTAGCCATTACCCTCTTTGTGAACGATCCTGTTGTGAATGAAACTGTCAGTTATTCTTGAGAATAAGAGGACAAACTTAACACATAAAGAAATGTCCGGTTTAGGTAATCCATAAATATTTAGGTAATCTCTGTTTGGCGTGTGACTGGCTATATTTCACATGATACTGTTTCTTCTCCCCAGACGGATCTTTTTATAGATTCAAGCATAACAATAGTGGACAAATGGCAACTATCTAAAACCAGCCAGCATTCTTATTCCTTTGCTGCTACAACTTTTTCAACGTGAATATAAGTATTAAGACATAGGAAAGACATTGTTTTGCAAATAGACTTTCACTTTAATGCTTAAGAAATAAATACTTTGTATGAGTGACCATTTGAAATTCTAAGAGACGTTCGCAATATTTTCCCCATACTTCTAGTATTGAGCATTTTAAATTACTATCATATTAGCCCGTGCTTTTGCATGTCTGCTCCTAAGTCATAAGGCAGGAAAGGGTGTCAGATATCTTTTCAGTCTGGCCTGTTACAGGTTAATAGGTTGCTAGTGCTGAGAAGTGACAAGGGTACAATTATGTGCAGTGTCTAAGGAGAGAGCTGGGCTCCCCAAAACCCTATGCCGTCAACCCAAGGTGCCATGAAGGAAGATAATACCTATAGAAACACATGCTTAAGATGCACAAAACACTTACACAGGGAGCTTTCTTTGCTAAGCCTTCTCTGTGTGTCCAGGTTTCAAAACACTACAGAAAACACGCCTTAGCCTTGAGAATGTAAGACGTTATTTAGCTCTTCCAGTGCATTTCTTTTCTAGGCTCAAACACAGTCTTCTAAAAATTTTGAATGTTTAAATCAGGGTGCTACGGAAAATGGGCTGAACTGAATACTAGCAGCCACTTACCAGTTTGAGTAATGTTGAATGGCCCTTATTAAGTTGTGCCGCCCTCTACGTTCAAGCATCATCTTCTTTTACAGCCCTCCTATTACTCTTTAAAGTGGGGGATGTTGTGGTGCAGGCCCCGCTTCCCCCTAGTAACAAGCCGCATTGCAGATAATCCATCACCGTATAAGAACAAAGAGCTTGGATAATTGGGCACTCTCCAACCCTGCCTGTTAGTACAGTGAGCCAAGATATGAAGTAATACAGTACCTCTCTGCCCTGGGATGAGCACAGTAGGGAATGAGTCTGTCAGATGAGTTGGGACAATTAGGCAATCCCTAACTGCACCTGCAACTCCTAATGCAAATACAGTGAGTTGAAGTGATTAGGCACTCCCTGACCATCTCTGGATTATGATTTACTTTATTAGTGTTAAGATACCATTTATTGCTGCTATTAATTGTTACAAGACCCATACTTACATGCTAAATCACTTTCACTGAGATCCCAAAACTACACTCCTTTAGCTATAAACCGTTGACCAAGTCTGGGACTAGGAGTGGATTCAGCTGCACCTAGACTCCTCTGAGAAGGAGTTTAGAAAGCAAGGGGGTCCGCTCTGAACCTCGTGACTCAACGGGAGGGCACTCGTTATACCCTTTTCCCTAAACCCTATGTATATCACACCAACCAGATCCTGACTTGGTTCCCCTATCTGACCACCACTCTCCCCCGCGACAGGGGAAGACAATCTGTACTTCAGAACTTTTTCAGAACACACAAGAGTGTCACGGGGGAGAGTGGTTAAAGGTTTAACGGTCGCTCAAAGAACCACCACCAAAGATATGAGGGAAAGGTGATTTTTAATATGAGTTTGTAAAAAAGCGTGACTTTACAGAATTCGATGGCAAGATTCACTCTATTACTTACTATGTGAAGGGATTGTGAAAGGGAGTTGGGTCAGAGTGGTGCTTAGGTGCAACT
>VZSC01002555.1:162385-182844 GCA_013398225.1 Steatornis caripensis
CAGTCAGGGAGTGCCTAATTGTCCCAGCTCGCTGTGCTCATCCCGGGACAAAGAGGTACCGTATTACTTCTTATCTTGGCTCACTGCACCAACAGGCAGGGTCGTAGAGCGCCCAATTATCCCAGCTCTTTGTTCTCATATGGTGCTGAATGATCTGGCATTGCAATGCGGCTTGTTACTAGGGGGAAGCAGGGTCTACACCACAACAAAGAGTCAGGTGCCTCTAACATACTCGTACTTTTTTTAAAACTACTGATTTTAGAAAGGATGAGCAATTCTCCATTTTCCTTCTAGGGTGATTGATGTGTTCATTTTCACTCACATGCATATGAACTTTGATAAGCATTATGATACAAGAATACTTTCCCACATTACAGCAGTGCTTTCATGTGGAAATAGATGCAGTACTTTGCCTAAAATACCAATAATGACACTGTAGATAAAAGGTAAGCAACGTTAGTACCTGATATAGCATTGCTGCTGCATGTTATTGAACCGCCACTTAACCACTGTTCTGTTTGACAACTGTGGAGTATAATTATATGCTACTTGAAAATGTGTCTTTTGCAAAGTGCCACTACAAAAAATCTTTTTTTATTTTAAAAAGACTAAAACATCTCAAAAAAAAAAAACCTGCTCAGCTGAATGATGCATTACAATCAAAAGTAAATCTGACACTAATCAAATGAATATCAGAGATTGAATTTGGAGAGGAGGCTCAACATCCAGTTTTCACTATTCTCCAAGTGGATGTGGTGGGACAAAGAAAATGGGAAACAAAGACGGAAGCAGCATGCTCTGCAGGGCTGAAGGCAGAAGAGACAGGTTGTAATTCAAACCCTCCCGCTAACTCCCCATGTGCCTTTGGAGAAAGTGTAACCTTGCTGCTCTGACTTCACCTGTTCTGGAATGGAAATAAAAGTTTCTTGTTCAGAAGGGTGTTAGGAGGAAGAGATGGCTAAATCCTGTGCTTGTACAAGCACCCACTTTTCCCAGTTTCAGCCCCAAATAATAATTTGTGAATCATTTGAGGCAGGAGTGCCTGCAGACTTTACCCATAGATTTGAGCACCAGCCTGTTTGCATGACATTTTGCCCAGGGCCAGCTTGCTCTGTCTCCCTTCCCCATGACAGCGATGCAGGCCAGCTGTGCCTAAAGGCACTGTGCTCGCCTGCCTCTCAGCCTGAGCACAACACCTTAGAGACAGAGCTCATCTGCATTCTGCATTTGCTAATGGTGAACATGAACAAAAATAGAGAACACTTTTTGGATGAAATGTAAACCCACTGCTAAGGGTCAGAAAAACAAGGTCTAAATGTGGTTATTGTGAATTTCCCTGATCGCTCAGTCCAGACCCCTTGCTGCAGGACTATTTGCGGTTTTTTTCTTCTCCATCTGGTACCAACCGTTGTGTCCACTGTTTTCCAGAATCCCAGGCTCGCCCTGATGCTGAGCCTAGCCAGTGCCCATGACAAAACATGGGACAAAATTACTTCTGGTCTGATTCAGAAAGACAATTCTTGTGACCCCCTTCTAGAAGTACAATGATACCAATATCAAAATTCTTAAGTGAAAGCACTGAATTATCACCTTGCTGACAGGAAGATGTAGCCTGGAGCCCATGAACTAGACTACCCAAGAACAAAGACCACCAGAGTCTCATGTTTATTTGATTGGAAAGCCTTCTCCAAGAACCCAAGACAATAAACTTCAGGTCTTAGAAATCAGGTTATTATGTGACAGCATTTCCTCTTATTGTATATCCTAATTGAATTTAACATCACACTACATCTCTACAGAGAAAGATAATGATAAATTTTATTTTGCTACAGAATACTCAGAAACAGATCTGCGAGATCATAACTAGATTACCCTCTTGACAGCAGTGATAAATGATTGTCATTTTCATCCTTTAAAGAACTTTTAAAGTAATAAACTAGGGATCCTAGTGCTCTAGTAAATAAGTGCAAATTTTGTTAGCCCTCCGTCAAAGCTAACAAAATGGCCGCATTGTGATTGCGTTTACCAGAGACCCAGCCAAGCGGGAAATACATCTGCACTTGTTACTGCTTTACATTCCTAGGACACATATATCCTAGGAAATTTAATTAGTTATATAATTTCCAGACACTCTGACACTGAGGCCAACAGGTACAGCATGCCTCGTTACCATGCTACAAAATTCTCTTTCCCTTATAAATAAGGCAGCACCATCCAAACAGTTTATTGGGAATGGCTCAGGCTAAGCCCCAAGTGATGCCTGGGGATGGTTCAGGAGACTGATACTTACCGCAGGCCCAACGAGTTCAAAGCATCAGTTAGAACATAGGCAATTAGACAATTTTGAACATAGGCAATCACAAAACAATAGAAATATTGTTTGAAAATTACGTAATCCAAATTCCTTCTTGAAACTGGACGACAGTTTTCACTAGTTCAGGTCTGCCACGCCTTTATCCAGCCACGTCTTGAAAAGATACAAGGTTGGATATCTGACAGCCCCTACGAGCCACTTCACTATGCTTCTGGTGAAGTAATTTTTCTTACAGTCCAACCTGAATCACAACCTATGGCTATTACAATTTGCTGCACTGTCTGGAACTACCACGAAGAGTTTATTGGCTACTGAACACGATTTCACTCAGTGACCTATTTATTGTAAAAGCTGAGCAGAAGCTCTGGGCCTGGGCTCCAGAAGATGTATGGGCAAGAGATGGAGCCATGGCAGAAATAAACTGCACAAATCGGAGAGGTAGATACCTTGAAAAGGAGTCTGAAATCTCTCACCTTCAAAAACCTCCCTCTGAAAACACCACCCAGAGTGATTGCAATCACTAGAGAGTTGAACAGAGATGCCTCTCAGCCTATGCTATGTTCTTCTTACACCACATCTCCCAGCCTGTCGACATATTCTTTGCCCTTCTCCCATCTTTGGTGCAGGAGGTCTTATGTCAAGAGAGAAAAGTTTGGAAGAAAGTTTGTCAGCATCAGAACCAGCAACTACAACAACTCCAGAACAAATTACAAGCCACTTTTTAGACTGGCAAAGCTGTGCTGTTGATGTTGCCCAGCAGGATTCACTGACAGATTTTGGAGCTTTGACAGATTACGGAGTCCAACTGAGACCGCCATGTAAATCACTGATGGCAAAACTATTGCAAAACAGGGTGTAGTTCCGTGGGAGTTAGGCATGATGTCAGGAGGGCACCGACCCCTGTCAAGAACAACATCAATGTCCACAGAGCGACACAAGTCAGGATGTGCAGCTTTGCCAGGTTCAGGGCACAGATGATGTTCGCAGTTCCTGCATCAGTCACAGGCTTCGGCATTAACCTTCTTAGCTCAGGGCTTTTTTCATACACGTGAACTATTGCCTCAAATTGATGGGATGAAGAGAAGAGAGGTAGGACAGAGCACATAGCGAGCAGCTGCTGGTACACGCTGCTGCACGGTGTGCCAGCATTGCTGGGAGGAAGGGATAAATCTCAGCGCTGTTTGGCATGGAGCCTGCTTTGGTAGAAATGTTCCTTCCCTATGGCACCAAGAGGTGAGTACCAAGAGCTGTGAGAAACACAGTCAGTTACTGGCCTTAACATTCAGTGGTTTGGCTTGAAGCCGTTGCAGACTCTGTGTCTTCAGGCTCAGGAATCTCACATGCACCTGCATCCCTCCTCCCCATGCTGGACAGGGAGTCCTCAGAGCCTGCTGGCACTGGCTGTGCCATCACCTCTCTTCTCTGCAGCTACGCCGAGCAAACCCAAGACACCTCAATCTGCACCAGTCCCCTCTGTGCCTATCCACCAGGCATCATCTCAAAGCAGATTTTGACACCTTAGAATAGAGGACGGGAAGAAAGCGAGGGGAAAAAATCTTGTAGAAAACAAGGGGTCAGCAAATCAATGTTTTTGAGAGCACTGGTGAAATGTGCTGTTTCTATTCTTCTCTACGGGATGCTTGCACTACAAAATACCAGTGACTACTGTCAGGCCTTAACTAAACATGTCAAATTTCCCCATACGTATACAATCACTTACTATATGAATTCACTTTAATTTAGTGCATGTCCCTCTAAATTCAGCTCAACTTGGATATTTCAAAAAATATACACAAGCAAAAGTAATGTCCAAGCTCACATCAGCCTAAATTCCTAAAAAACACCAACTTATATCTGCAAGGTGCTCTTGCTGCAAGTTAATTCCACACATCAGTCCATTGGGCATCAGAAGTAACACCATGTGATTTTCAGAGTTCAACACAATAGTACATTTCATATTGACNGCACTGGTGAAATGTGCTGTTTCTGTTCTTCTCTACGGGATGCTTGCACTACAAAATACCAGTGACTACTGTCAGGCCTTAACTAAACATGTCAAATTTCCCCATACGTATACAATCACTTACTATATGAATTCACTTTAATTTAGTGCATGTCCCTCTAAATTCAGCTCAACTTGGATATTTCAAAAAATATACACAAGCAAAAGTAATATCCAAGCTCACATCAGCCTAAATTCCTAAAAAACACCAACTTATATCTGCAAGGTGCTCTTGCTGCAAGTTAATTCCACACATCAGTCCATTGGGCATCAGAAGTAACACCATGTGATTTTCAGAGTTCAACACAATAGTACATTTCATATTGATAATACCTTATACGCACTCTTAAAATATTTCAGGCCCAGTGGAGACTCACAAATAATCTTTGACAGATACAGTGGAAAGGTTCATAGGGTTTGTTTTTTTTCCCCAGCCATCAGCTGTTAACCTGAAATCATATACAGCATTCTGCCTGGCCACGTCAATGAGCTGCTTCATTTCAACCTTCTGCTAGTACGAAAGATAGGAGCCTCAAATCTTGGAATAATCATATTCACCCACAGAAAGCTGAGCTCAGATGACAAAATACTCACAGTCGTGCCTTAATCCAATATAACTTAAAAAAAAAAAAAAAGCAGCTATTAGTTTGGTTTCCTATCCTCTTATTTCTGGGAAATCTGTCCATCAAATTTCAGCTGCTGCTAAGTGTTGTCTTCACCATGAGATGAGCAGCACAACATGGGAGCTGCCATTTGTCTTTCATTTCTAGACTGTATTACAGATGTTATGTGATTACAGGAGATCAAGTGGGTGAAATCCTGTTTCATTTCCCTGGAGGCTGCAGATCATCCTTATAGATGTTGTCACAGCTTCTAAGTGCTTCTCCTGCTGCTGGCTTTCATCCTGTGCTGTAAATGGACCTTCCTTGTCCTTGGGATGAGGCTGCCCAGGGGTACCCTGTGCAAGGACGCTGTGCTGGCATGTGTCCCCTGCAGCCAGAAGGCAGCAGGCGGAAGAATTCTTGTTTTGTTCTCCGGATTCAGATTTTGGACATCTTGCACAGTGCTTCCAATATTGCAATAATTCAGTGAGACCCCAGTGTCTGCAGGTTGTCAGCAAGCCTTTACTTAGCCTATTCAAAAAGAACACCTGTGAGTGTAACAAATCTGAGCCAAGGGAAAACAAAAGCCAAATAGAAAAACTCTTTCTCTCTTCATAAACTCTCGTGGGGACAAACAGATCCAGGTGTTCCTAAAGTCCTCCCACCAGGAAGACAGAAAACCCAGTTTTGGAAACTGGTCCAGCTCCTCACCTAGAATCCAGATATGTCCAGTGCCCGTGGCCGCCTGCGTAGCTCCTGATCCAGCTCCCCAGCTCAGTTTCGTCTTCCAGTTGCATGGTGCAAGCCAACAAGCAACTTTAATCAGGGTAGATGCAGATAACAGACTGTCTTTCCCCACAACATGACTACCACCTGATAAAACCAACCTGTCCCGCAGCAAGCGGCAGGGATGTAGTCCTTTTGGGGAACTTTTGGGACAGTTCTCACATTGCTGTACCTGTCCTGAGCCCAACCAGCCCTGGAAGTAGGTCACCAGGATGCTTTAGTCATTCCATCTGAGTGTAAGTCACAGCCACCTAATGACATCTGCCCAGCTTGAACTAACCGAGGACAACTACATCCGTGCAAAAACAGAACCGAGGAAAGAAAGAGCAGCCTTTCCACAAAACAGTACATTTGAACTTGATCAAAGAGCCATTAGTATGAGATCATTTCTACAGGAGTTATCTGAATTTGGGTCTGAAAAGCCAGTAGTACCAATCTGCTAGACACACATTTATGAAGGATAATTCCTTCGTTTTTATATGCATATATAAATACACATATTTAANTTAGTATGAAATCATTTCTACAGGAGTTATCTGAATTTGGGTCTGAAAAGCCAGTAGTACCAATCTGCTAGACACACATTTATGAAGGATAATTCCTTCGTTTTTATATACATATATAAATACACATATTTAATAATTAGTGTAGCACTACAGAAGATGTCTCAAGTGGAAAGCCATCATTTTTTAACTAATTTCTTGAAAAAATTCCTTTTGCGGAATATCAAGAAAACTAGGAATATGAGGAAACGAGGAAAATGGGCCCTTCATATTCCTTGTCCACCAACATCAACTACAGGATAATCCTGTCCATTCACTTTAGTATCTGTCCATGGGCCCGTACCGTATTCCTTTTAGCCTAGGCCCTTTCTGAAGCTGCTGATACCTTCTGCCTCCATTAACTCCCATGACGATGAGTTGCAGGTCACTACCCACTACATAAGGATGTAATTTCCCTTATATGCTAGTTTCTCACCAGTTTCAAAGACTTCCCTAAGTTCTTGTGCTGAAGGAGAATAACAGTTCTGCATTCACCCTAACCACTACCTCCATGATTATGCAAACCTCAGCCTGAAATCTTCCCCAAACTGAAGCCCCAAGTCAGTCTGCAGCTCCTTCATCCCCTTACTCATTTTAGTGACCTTCCCTATACTTTTTTTAAAGTCCACTCTGTTCTTTTTGAGATGCAAACTTGAAAACTGCCCACAGTATTCAAGTTACAGGTGTTCTAAGGTTCTGCATAGCTGCAAAATTATGTTTTCCTTTTTGTAATCAATACCTGATGATACACAGTGCCTTAGGGTAAGATGGGAAGGATTCTTATCCTGTCTTCAGACCTACAATGGAAAGCTTGAAAACAGCAATGTAAGTTTTAATTACTCGTTCTACAATGTTTTTGTGTGTATGTCTCATGATCTGGTAGCACATAAGGCACAGTGTCTTTCGGCAGTGTCTGTTGCCACTTTGCAGGAATCTATCCTGCTTACGAGTTTCTAAGGAGTTTCTGAGCCCTCGTGGTCCTGGATCAAACAGCAAGCTGAAGTTTGGAAATGAAGCCTTTCTTCTTGTCCTATGTTTTCACCATGTTTGTGGTCATTTAGGCCAATATGATTGAGTTGGCAAATTAAATGAGCTAAGAGACATGGCTCAGCAGACAGGTGGTAGCATGCCTCAATAACCCGGTCCCTCTGGCTCCAAATCTGGCCAAGTTTGAAGAGCTTGTCAGTGACAGAGAAAGGATTTAGCCTCTTGCTATGCTTTAAGCACAGCCCATTGCTCACAACAGCAATCACCTTTTGTATTTTTGGCTCTGAAATGTTTAGATTCCTTTGAGCTAAACCTAGGACCTACTAAATAAGTATTTCTAGCTGATGCCTTTATAATGTTTGTTGCACAGGAAGAAAAATTCAAGAAGAAAAATAAAAGCATGTCAAAAAAGATTTAGGGTTTTGTATGTATGCATATATGCATGTATATGCAAATTCGAGGGGGTGCAAAACTTTGAAAATGTGGATTTTAAGATACTGTTTTTCTTGGCAGCAGAAGTATTTGTGTTTACAGGTCTCAAAAGACTCACATCACTGAAAGTCACAGTGGTAATAAGAAGCCTAGGACCATCAAAGGATCAGCCTTGAAGGAAAACAAAATTATTCTCAAGCAAAGGAAACAGTTAAGCTAGCATTTGATGTAAAAATCTTTGAAGGTGCGGGGGTTTTTTCCTTCAGATTTCACCATAATTGGAGAACTAGGCATTGAAACCTACATTTCTATTCCTATCTAATTTTTCAAGAAATTAGTTAAGCAATGATGGCTTTTCACTTGAGACTGCTTCTGTAGTGCTACACTGATTATTAAATATAAGTAGGCATTGAGCATTCCCACCCATCAATACTGATGTTGAATTTAGGTTAAAAAAAAATTGCCAGTTTGTGCCTTGTGTTTCATAAGCAAATGCATTGACACTTACTTCAAGATTCTTGTTTTGCACTCTGTGGCTGAAGGCCAAGTATAAATATATTAATCGGGTTATTAAATTGGCCCGCACTATGAATTACAACTCTGCACACGGCAAGCAGAACATCTGAAACTTGCCCTTCTGACCTGCAGAATGGCTAGAGAATTGGCACAGAAGCTCAGAGGCAAGAGCACACTTTCCAAAAGCTTTGAAAGTCAGCCAGTGCAGCAGTGCAGAGCACACACCTGAATCTAGTCAAGTTGAAATATTTTCTCAGAAGCCCATCAGCAAAGGCTTTCACTCCCTCTTCTGACCTTTATCCCTTAGATGGGAAACTGTCTCTAGTCATTGATCCCTCCAATCCATAAGAAGAAGCATAACTGACGGTGACTATCATCGTATAAATAATGAAAGTATCACCTGGTGTGTCAGATGCTTTCGATGAAAGTAAAGTTAAGGGAGGACACTTCGGGCAATTATGCATTGTCAAAACATAATGAGCATGCTTGAAACGCAGACCTGAAAATAAGCCACTCGAATCAAGCCTGCCAAAAAAAGCGAAAGGCTTAGTATGAATTAATCACATTCGGTATCCCAGCAGCAAGACCAGTACATGGACTCACTCAGCCTGTTGCTGTGGGCTCGGTAGTAGCACCCAAACAAAACCTGGAAGAGGACAGAGTCTGGTGCTGGCAGCAACCCCTATGTCATTAGTAGAGAAAATACAGCAAGTGGGCTCAATAATACACCAAAAATGGTCGTGATAAAATGCTGCTCATTCATCAGGTGGAGAAGACATGGGAAGTGCCAAGCGTTTCTTTTCGGCACTTGGTCACCGACCAACACGCAAGGGTGCTTCTGCATCCCCACTCCTCCTTCCTTGCTGCAGGGTGAGTGCCTGGAAGCAGTCACGGCACAGCAGGTGCTCAGAGCAGAGCTCACCACTTCTTTTGCCAGTGGAAAGGGAAGGTGGAGTTTGGTCCACACCATGGAAGTACTCATTTGCAAAGAGGGGCAGGTGCTAAAACTGGAGTTTAGAAATATCTGATGGAGTCCAGAGAGCATTAAAGTGTGAGGGGAAGAAAAAAAGGCTGTGAAGGAAAATGGAACATTATTTCAGAACATTTCTGCTTATTTTTGCTTTTCTTTCTGTGTGCAAGTTCTGAAAGACTTCACGCTCTATGTTTGTCAAAATAGCAGGACCGTGAAAACTTGATTTACCACTGAGCCGAAACACAAGTTCACTAGTTTTAAATGATAGCTTTCAATAAGTTTGAAACTGAAATAGGTTAGACTCCAGCCTTAAATAGTTCGTTGTATACAAGCAAATATAGAAGTGATTTACTGTGTATTGCTTTTATGATATAGTGCAATAGTTACGCATAGCACTTTGATATGTTAAGTGAACAGTTCCTGCCTTATAATTTCAAACTATAAGATGAAATATGTGTATATATAAATAAATATTTGTATGCATATACTTTTAAACACATAGATTCCAGTGCTGACAGCACAGAAGTAATGAAGTTGGTTTCTCACCTGTTTAAAACAGCTGCCAGCTTTGCCTCATCTGAAAAAGTCAAGAAGATTGCTGAAAAATCAGAGGCAAATGGATGACGAAATTAAACCTACATTGGGGGAAGCAAATATGCCAGCGGAAAAAAAAAGTTTCTGAATTCTTGTGAATGAGTTGTTAAATACAACCTTAGTCAATTAACAAGCCATTCTTCAATTGCACAACAGATAGCTCAGCATGGTCATAGCTTGTCTTGGCCCTCACGTTATGGTGCAATATTTTTCTTAAGATAGTGCGCGTGTAAACACACGTGTGTTCTACCAGCTGCCTTCACTAAATAAATTCAACTAGACAAAGACACTGAAAAGGCTGGGGAAACCTGATCAGAAATCTATAGCTTAGGTCAGGTTACCTTCAAGCTTTCCTTCCAACATGCAATACAGGAAACTTATGTATTCCCTCACAGAAGAAAATTGCCTTTGATGGGTGAAATACACTCTGTGTGTTTTGATTCAGCATCAATTACCATGTATTTCAGGCTTGGCTGATTACATCTTAGCTGGACTCTTATTAACCCACAGTGAAGAACACCCCAGTCCTGGGTTCCTCTTAGATGACCCTTTGCACCAGAAGCGTGTGATGGGCTGTTTGCCCCATTAGCATGTCTTGCAAACTCCCTGAGTAGCTGCATCTTCTCTGACACCATGAAATGGGCAGACCTACAATCAGTATTTCATTTGGGATGGGAACATCTGCAGTAGTTCATGTCCTTCTAACAGATGAGCAAACTTCACCACTCACCCAGATCAGTCCTTCGGGGCCAACTCAGATCCTGTATTCTTATCTCAGAGAGGTACATGCTAAGTTTCACAATAAAGAAACTCATGTCTAGGAGGAACTTTTAAAATTAAGGACTCATGAGAGAAGGACATGGCATAAATAATTTAGTAGCAACAAAGGAGAAAAGAGAATAAAAACTAAAAGCTCTTGAAGATTCTTCTCATCCTTCTCCTTGAGATCTGTAAAACATACGCAAAAAACAACTTAATTCAAAAGTAATTCCAGACCTACTGAAGGTCCGCACCGGGGCAGTCCTTGGAAGGTGGCATTTAGTGGAAAACGTAACTTTGAGGAAGATTTAGGCTTCTCAAAGGGAGATTTCATCTCTCATTTAGCCTGCTGTTAATCGGACATCCCTAATGACATCATAGCCATAGTTTAAATGTTCATTTGTATTTCAGTTCTGGCAGTGCCACAGAAACTTCTGGGAGTCTCTTTTAACCCAAACTTGCAAAGACTGTTACAGTACAACAATACCCAAATGTTGTTCAGAACATGCTGGTAATACTTTTAAAACAATATATGGAGTGTGTACAGTTTTGACTTGCATAATATGTGTCTGTGCAAGGAGCAATATAAAAGTTCCAAACTTCTGTCTACTGGATTTTGAAGAGATATGGAGAGGGAAGATGTGGAGGAAGGAGATGAAAGCAAACAGACATGCCTTTTAGGCTTTAAAAGGACTCAAGGACCCAGACACATCACGGAGGAGTTCTGCATTGCAGAATGGAAAAGAAATGCAAGTTCTGTAAGATTCCCTTAATTTAAGTAAAAAGTAAATATCCTTTTAAAGACTAGAGGACTCCTCTGTCCTTTGGATGGCTAACCACAAAAGATCTTTGTTAGTCAGTTATCTTGTCCTTTTCTACTAAGGTGCATAACGGTTCCTGTTCTTAGCAGTACAAATAAGAGTATTTGTACTACTTGTGACAGCACAAGCAGCAGGCTCAGAAGCAAACAGGACTGATCCTCACTTCCATATCCCTGTTTTTATGTAAGAAAAAGATGCAGGAGAGACCCTGCACACTAAGCTTTCCGCTTTGACATTATTTCTTGTTAAACAGCTCTTGGAAGGTACATTAAATTAGTTCCAGTAACTCACTCTCCTCTTGTTCCTGAGTTTTTCAAACCAGCCTTTTCAACAGGTTTTTCTCAGCAGCAGATCTGGATTTAGGCTTAGAAAATTAATTTAGTACCTTAATTATGACCGACAAGGCCAAGCACTACTGCATTAGCAGCAGATCTAGAAGACAGTCTACCTATGGAGAAAATATGTTGACATAAAGCGGAGAAGGGAAATAGGCACCGTTCCCAACCTGCGGCTTCCCACTGAGGCTGAAGGCTAGCCAAGGTAAGGCTTAGGCTAAGTTTCTTCCACAGGCACTTCTGAATAGTGATTCAGAGAACTTAAATTAGGCTCCAGCTCTGAATTACCTTCAGAGGATTCTCATTTCTCCACCAAACACAGCTGGAGTTTTGGGAGACTGTCCTCCTAAGTCTCACACCCAGGCATGGCCCCCAAGTCTGGTAGCTGCAAACATCTCCAGTAGTTTCAGTCAGTCTTCACATGTGCTTTCCTTGCGTCTGTGGCCAACCTACAGACAGTACTCCTTTCCCTAATATAGGAAATGAAACTACTATTCGGGTCAGTAATTTGGACCCATTTATTCCAACACTGTTCATCATCTCTCTTGCCACCCAGGAAAAAGTGGAATTCCAAAGAAATCAAACTTCATTAATTAAACCAGACATTTTTGCAGAACTATTAATGGAGCGCATGCAATAGGAATTGTAAATCATCTGTTACATGTCAGGAGATCTTGCCAAAATCTTTTCAAAAATAATCATTTCACAGTGCCTGATTGAGTAACAGTTTAAACATCCCTTTCCAAACACATGCTGTGCCTTTTTAGATATATTTTTTCAGCCAACTAACTGTTTCTCTGTCACAGGCTCCTCAGCTCTTCTAAGAAACTTCTCTACATAAAGTTATCCAACCATTCTTCATTGGGCACGTGCACTTATTGGGCACGTGTTATCTCTACCAATATGTCTGCAAGACAGAATAGAGTGCCACACAGAGAAACTCAAAGCAGTTCCAAAGAAATCAGAGAGATACCTGGAGTTGCATTAGCCTGTTCTTTACCCAAGATTAAGGCATCCAGCCTTGCAAGTGTCCTCAACACTCTGCACTAGGGCCACCACTCTGGCTCTGGTTCCCGAGTAGATCGTTCATTAAGTAGTGCTATATACATTTCCTCTCCCCCTAGATTTCAAAGCAATGTTTTCTCTTTATGGAGACAAAATAGATTGGGAGCTACCAAAATTCTGAATAAAGTATTAGACAGATATTCGTTTAGAGAAATTGGTGAGTATGAGACAACAAAACCCATGGAAACAGCCTCCAGTCAAATGCGGCATCTGGTGTCTCTGTGCCCTGGGGTGGTGAAGGCTTCTCCTTTTCCACGTTTAGAGGCTCAGATGAGGGAGCCAGGCAGTGACACGATACTTGGAGCTGTGCTTCAAGAAGGAAAGTGACAGTGAGGCATAAATTAACACTAGAGTGAATAACATTAAATTATATTGGGAAACACTAACTTTAGCAGGCTGAAACGTTAAGGCTGACATTTAGTCTAAGCTAGGCAGCTTCGTCTTCCACAGGGACAGCTGGGTGCCTTAGAGCCTAATACTCATCCCAAAGTAATTTTCTACAGTAAATGGAATGAATCAGTGCCCCATCTCTACATCAGCTAGAGAAAGAGCTTGGAAACTACTGAAGCTGAATAGCAGATGTCTAAGGGACGGAAGTCACACAAGATGGACATACAGTGGTAGAGAGGCTCCATAGATCAACTATTCACTTACTCTTCCCTGGTAAGGACTGCCACATCCTTCAGATCCCTGTCACATGGGTTTTCCTCTAAGACCCAAGACAGAAAAAAGTCTGCCTACAGGTTCCCTTCCACACTGGGAAGTATCACATCCAAACAAAGTCACTTCTTACTCAAAAGCCTTTCACTGAAGCCTCCTTCAGTCTTCTCTCGAGATGCGGACTGAACAAAGTTTGTGGTTTTTAATTTCNTGTCACATGGGTCTTCCTCTAAGACCCAAGACAGAAAAAAGTCTGCCTACAGGTTCCCTTCCACACTGGGAAGTATCACATCCAAACAAAGTCACTTCTTACTCAAAAGCCTTTCACTGAAGCCTCCTTCAGTCTTCTCTCGAGATGCGGACTGAACAAAGTTTGTGGTTTTTAATTTCCATTTGCTTCCACCTGATTTCTATTCCTCTCTGGTAAAATTTTACAGGGCAGCTATTAATCAAACCTAAATTTAAATAAAAAACCTATTGTATTATCTTTTATTGTTGGTACTATTGCTTTCATAATGCTGAATAATGTTAATGATGTGCTTGTGTTGCACCAAAGGATAAATTAAAAAACATCTCAGGAGTGGAACTTCTTGTTTCGCATTGAGCCTAGGACAGATATTGCTGGATTAGGTATGGCTTGGTCGATTTTATTGCAAAATAATTCAAATTTTCTTTTTTATTTGCTAGAAAGACTATTGATAAACAATTGTTTTATGCAGAGTACCAAACAACTACAGCCATATACATATCTATATAACCCAGCTATTAATACATTCATGAGGCAGGTAGAACATTTATGCATATCAATCCTTTTGCAAGTAATTTCTACATTTTGCACAGTGGTGTTGCATTTTTCTATGCAAGGTCTAAATCTAAGGACTTCCATCCCTTTGCATCAGTGCAGTCAGCATTTTGCCAGTCTGGTCCTTTTACCTCTTTGTTTTCATCCACTTCTACATGCTTTTTGTCTTTCTGTTTGACTCTATTAGCACCGAGATCAATCATGAAAATTCCTGCTGGGAACAGAAGAGGATGCTATCTTTGTGATATCTAAATCCAGTATTTGCCACCATTCTTCTCTACACACCAGCTGCAAACAGGTGTCTGCTCTTATAACTCGTCACTTTTAGATCTTTCACTGTTCGGTTCTTTTCACCATTTAAAACAAACAAGATAAGAATATAAACATGAGAAACTGTTCAAATAACACTACCTTTTATTAATACCCTAGAATTTTTGCACAGTTTCTTTTCTAATCCCAATTCGTACGTACATGGTTGCACTATTGGTTCAGCTACATGAACCCCACAGGACAGAAGGTAAATTTCTCCACGGTTTTCACAAGAACTGAGCAAGCAAAGTTCATGCTCACTGGATGTCTGTGGGTTTTCAGAGTGCATGAAATACATCCAGGTATAAAAATGCACAAATATGGCTATAAAAAGATATCTGACTTCAGTCCCTCAAATGAGGAAAACTGCTTGAAGATTTACAGACTGTAAATAGGTCTGTCTTGAAACTTTCTTTTGCCAAACATCCTTTGTTACAATGTTGTAATGATTCCTGTTGAGAAATTGACTTCTCATAGTCTTCACACAGTACAGAAAAAATTACATTTTTTCCATTTAATACCAGTTTACTAGTAAAAGTAAAGTAATTAACTGTTATGTATATTCCCATATCACTTTTAGCATCAAAGAATACATGGTACACATACGATTGCTCATCTCGCTAAACATACTTGGAAAATCATTTTAATAATGGATACTTGCCACCGGATATTGCTTTTAATCCAGTTAAGATTGATAGTGGATGAAAGCGCAGCAAAGTAAACACCATTTTAATCAAAACAACTGTTATAACTGAAATCTGTTATTTCTATACTGCCGTCCCCTTCAGCAATACGGAAAATGAAAACTATTTCTCTGGTACCCTCACACCTAAATTTGAAGACCAGCACTTCTATAAAATAAACCAGAAATCTTTTCATTTGCTGTTTTTTGAATCAGCGTTTACTCTTGTTGTAAAACAAATGCCATGGGAAATGTAAAATTTTAAGCCGCCTCTTCTGTTGTATTGGTAAATTAGCACACAATTCACTGAAGTTTTAAGTTCCTGTGTTACCATAGAGTTTAAGATATTTCTGAATATAGTAGTCCATTTGCATGCATACAAACAGCTCCATCTTCCAGGTACACAGTCTCATTTTTTCCAGAGTTAAACCCAGATTTCATTAGGTTTACTTAGGCCAGGACTGTTGCGTCCAAATAAACGTTAGAGAACCAGCCATGAAGCTGGTCTGTGGATATGAATTTGATGTAATTTGGATCACTGGAGGACTTTCCAGAAGACTGGAAAATCACTAATTGTACACCATTATCCCAAAGAGTAACGACAAATATGGGAATAACATGATGCTCAGCAAAAAGATGGGATAATTTAGGAAAGTATTAAACATTCTAAAACCAGAAGTAGAGTTAATTCCCATCAAGATGGTTTTATGGAAATCAGATCATTATCAAAACCAGTTGTACTTCTCTAATGACTTACATGATTAGTAGATTTAAAAAATTACATAGATATAATATATTTAAATTTTATTACTGTCTGTGATTTAATATTATCTTCAGAGGGAAAAAAAAACAGATTCAGAAAGTCACTCACAACTCATTCACAAAGTTCAAGAGCAGAAAATAAAGGAAGAGAGAACTGGAAAAAATTTTAAGACATCACTTAGTCCATCCTCTGGCCTAATGCTTCACTGTCCCAATGTCTTTCCTGAAAGGGGTTTGTCAAATTTGTTCTTAAAACCTTTCATGATGGAGATTCTTTCAGATCTTACATGTCATTTCTATTCAAGTTTTCTCAATCTTTTCTACAAGAGCAAATATCACCACTCTTTGCCTCAGGAATCTTTTCGGTCTGTACATTTCTTTTTCTTGACTCTGGAGTTTCAGCGATGTGAAATGAAACGACATGGTTACACCAGACACAGTGTGCTTCCCTAGGAGGGATGAGGGGGTGAAAATTAAGACCACAATCCACAGGGAGTGTGTGGTTCTACGTAGCACTGCCCTATCAACATCAGCTTTACCAATTACAAATGTTCGAAGACTGTAAGGCAGACAAAAGACCTTTTTTTTTTAAAGTTGGTTTAGAATTTAAAAAAAAAATGCTGGATTATACTTACTTACTTTCTAATTTGCCTTTGGATTAAATCTGAGTCATGACTTTGAGTTTTTCACTGCAACCACTAAAACTAATAACTGTTTGTGGGTTGGTTTTTTTCTTTCTAAAATAAGGGAGTCATCTCCTGTAATGACTTGTTTCTAGGAGCGAAAGCTTTGACTGAAAAACAAACAACTGCATAATTTGGAACCTATTGTTCCTCATGAAAGAGCTGGCAATTTTGAAACACAGTGCAGCTTTCCAGAAATAAGTGGGAAGCTGGAACTACACAGACATTTTATCAGATAACATGAAAGAAAACAAAAGTGATCTCACACTTTTTAGCAGGTGCAGAGGAGAGCAGGCATCACTTGGCAGCTGAGGAACTGAAACAGCTTCCTGAATTTCAGGGCCATCCAGCATCCGGAGCTGCTCCGAGTGTCACGGTTATTCATCAGCAGTGCTGGACCCGAGGATTTTCTAACATATCCTGGCTCTCAGAAACTTGAGAACAAAGTTGTGGACAGAGAGTGCCAACATTTCAGAAACAAGGGTGTGTATTAAGCTCTCATCTCTGTGCTTAGGGATCTCAGAAAGGATTGTATTAAAAACAAATGGGAAGACTTCAGGAGCTCCTGCTGAGACACACAAAATTTCAAAGCTTATAAAAAGAAGACATTTAGTTGGCTCTCCTATTGCTAGTTACATGTTCATACCCTATCAAAAAGAAAATGAAAACCTAACCTAATGGTCTTTTTAGCATCCATATTTTCTGACATTTTACTACTGGCTCTCTTCTACAACCTAAGTGGAAAACAGGGTTTAACCGAAGCTACTGGAAGCACGTACTGCATGCCAGTGGGGGGTATTGTACCATTGGCACCTTCCAGCAGCCTTATTATGCTGAGTTTCATACAATGACACCACCTGGGACGACTACGAAGAGGGCAGTCCCTGGAGCTATGATACTGAATCTGCGCATGGTAGAGTTTCATTCAGTTTGCTGCATCAAAATGCAGCTTGTGTGAGATGCTAATGACAGGCTTCTGCAATTCAATGCATTTAACAACAATGTATTAACTTGGATAGGATCTAGTAGGGCATAAGGCATTTTATTCATGAGAAGAGATTGATATAAAGGAGAAATACCACCAAAATGCAACCATGCTGCTTTCATGACCAATCTGTAGGGGCTTTTACCTGTTTAAAATTTTAATACTTTTTTAGAGTTCTCAGCAGTGCTGGTGACTACAACATTGGAAAATGGCTCCTAGGACATGTGTTGGTTTTGGCTGGGGTAGAGTTATTTTTTTTCATAGTAGCTAGCATGGGGCTATGTTTCGAATTTGTGCTGAAAATAGTGTTGATAACACAGGGGTGTTTTAGTTACTGATGAGCAGGGCTCACACAGCGCCAAGGCCTTTTCTGCTCCTCACAGCACCCCGCCAGCGAGTGGGCTGGGGGTGCACCAGGAGTTGGGAGGGAACACAGCCGGGACAGCTGACCCCAGCTGACCACAGGGGTAGCCCATACCGTATGATATCACGTTCAGCATGTAAAGCTGGGGGAAGAAGAAGGAAGGGGGGGACATTCGGAGTAAGGGCGTTTGTCTTCCCAAGTAACCACCGTTACAGGTGATGGAGCCCTGCTTTCCTGGGGATGGCTGAACACCTGCCTGCCCATGGGAAGTAGTGAATGAATTCCTTGTTTTGCTTTGCTTGTGCGCACGGCTTTTGCTTTACCTATCAAACTGTCCTTACCACAACCCGTGAGTTTTCTCACTTTTACCCTTCTGATTCTCTTCCCCATCCCACTGTGGGGCACTGAGCAAGCAGCTGTGTGGGGCCGAGTTGCCAGCTGGGGTTACACCATGACAGGACATAAAAGCGGCAAGGTGACAAAGTGGGAAGACAACAGAGAGCTGTCGTTTTGCCATGCATAGCAGCACTTATTCCCATCATGGGACGTGGCTTGCAGATACAGGGCTACTACTCTTCTTCCTTATCCACTACAATTTACATCAGGACTATATCCTGTTCTGTAAACAAAGCATATTTAAAGAGAAAACATACTGGATATGCATACAAAGCACTGCACAGCAATGGTTCTTGCTAGCCAGTTACAGGCTCAAAGAGATCCCTAGTACCAACAGGAGATGGTGTTTGCACTAGAGATCCTACAATGAGGATTCTTCCAAAACATTTTTGGCCATTGATACTAAAATCACACATGCTCCCCTACATACAGGCCATTTTTAAGTGGAAAGGCTTGGGTATTTCACAGGAGTGAGCTTTCTGCATCCCAGGCAGCTCTTTGCCCCCAGAACAGGAGGAGGTCTGATCCCACAGCATGCAGTAACCTGCTCAAGCAAAAATGTTCCCAGCAGACAGAGGAGGAGATCTGGACCATCCTCGCAAACATCTACCTGGCAGCTACATGGCTCATTCCCATGCAGCAGATACCCAAACAGCAGACAGGAAAGACAGCTTCAGCATCGCTCAGACGCTGAACAAATACAACATACAAAGAAAAACCAACATTAGCTAACCCAGGAGGCTGGAAATGGTAGAGAGAGAAACTCGTTCATGAACGATATGACAGCAGGGTGGCAACTGCTGAGGAAAAGGTGCAGGGGACAGCAATGGGCATTCACTTCTTCAGGCCATCTAGCACCATCATTTGCTGTTTACAGATCAGCCCCTACCATGGGTCTGTGCCATGCCAGAGCACCTGGAAAGAAGAGATTTTTTTTCTGTCATCATCATGTGCAAGACCAACATAAAAAAATGGGGACTTCCTAGCCTCATATCTCTGTACTTATAAAACTATCTGCCTGGATTAAATTCAAATAAAAGGAATTGTATGTTTCTTTAAGCTTTTGATAGCTTCTGTTATAAAAAAGAACAATTCTGAAAAGAAAATCGTGATATGAAATTGTCTAAATGGAGACACAATTTCATTTTGCATGATACATGATCTGAACGCTAATGACATCCCAAGAGTCTTAATTCCAGTCAAACCAAAATCATAATTAATTACTTCAGGAGTCTGCTAAATGCCCACAGCACTGGAAAGTCTGCGGTAACTACTTCAGTGCTTCTGTGCTGTAAGACTTAAGTAATATCTTAAACATGTAAATTATTAACAAGGTCTTGTCAGCTCTCCGTGGAGTCCCAGGCTTCTCCCAGCTCTTCCTACAGAGTTCCACTCTCCCAGCATGCAAATACACATGCATACACACGCAGAGCTAGCATAACATGGTTACCACAGAATTTATTATGAAAAGCAAGATGCAACGCAGGACATCAGAAAATACTGGGAGACCATGTGGGAAAAAAACAACTCCAGTTCAAGCCACTAATGTTAGTGAGTTCTTAATGCAACAAATTTGCTGAAATCATCCACAATCAATTACTGAGATAGAAACAGGAGTGTGGAAAGCAGCTGCCTTTAAATAACAGACTGTTTATGTGCTTCGCACTGTTCCTTACTTTTCTCTGGGACCGTCTTTTCAACTAGTTTATATACAATTAACCCCGTATTTCTGATGGAATCTTGGGGGCTTCTTTAAGAACCAGCATTGATCACTTTTCACACAGTGGGAGAGTTCTGGTTTAATAAAAGGCCTTTAAGATATCGAAGGGTTGATAGGAACTATGCCTAACATCACCTCTTCAAGGAAAATCATGCTTAACGAAGAACTGCTAGTGAAAGCAACGAGATGCACGCAGACAATGTCAGATTGCTCAGACACTAACTCATGTTTGCTGTACTTCCAGTCTCAGGTAAAATCTTTAAGATTTAGGAGCATTACGGAGTTTTTTAGAAATGCCATGTTAGCATTTCCTACCACCTTGTCTCAGAATCACAGAATCACAGAAGGGTAGGGGTTGGAAGGGACCT
>VZSC01002555.1:184846-232101 GCA_013398225.1 Steatornis caripensis
GGAGACCAGAACTGGACACAGTACTTCAGACATGGCCTCACCAGGGCAGAGTAAAGGGGGAGTCTCCCAGAGTCTCAGTTTCTGTAGATAAAGCAGGAGAGATTGGATAAAGAGCAGATCTATCCCAGCCACTTGTGGTGCCATCTGCTGCTCAGTTCTGCCTTTGCGCAGTGGGTGGCACCTGGCCTGGTCCCATGTTTTGGCCACTCATGAGAGCACTGCCTTGGGACTGCTGAACACTGCACAAACTAGATTAACACAATAGGTTTTTCTTTCCATTACCAGCTTCTAACATGTGTCGGTTGAAACCTGTGTGCAAAACAACTATTCTGCAAAAGAAAGGAAAAGATCTTAAGGCTTAAATTTAAATCTGTAAACAATTACTAAGAAATCAGACTGACTATACAGAATGGATAACCTTAGAAGTATGATGTCTGTGTTCACTTCTTTGAGTTACACCTTGCTATAATAACCAGGTAAACCAAAATAGGAAGCGGATACCGGCAAAATAAGAGGTTATTTAATATTAAATTAGCTGAAAATTAATATGATAACTGCTTGTTTTCAGACACTACTTCTTTTTATAAGCAAGTTATTTGAGTTTTCAGAATGTATGATATTTCCAACCCTAAACAGCTCGCTCTCATCATTTAACAGAGAGGCAAAGTGCCTTGGAACGCAAGAGCAGGAAACCAGCTCTACAGAATTCCCTCTCAGAAGACATTTAAATTTTATGTAATAAGTAAGGCCTATGACAAAAGTACGTGTAATGTAATGTAATTGTATCATTTCTCAAAGTTTTACATAATGACTTTCTGTTTCTAAATAGTACTTCATTATTGGGAGCAGGAGAATGTAATTGTTCTCTGGGTGCTGCTGATAGCTCCTGAGGGCACGATCAATCCTGCTGAGACATATAATTCATGCACTGTTTGCTTCTGATACAGCTACATTTACCAAAGCAATGCAGTGATTAGATTTCTCCAGAATAAATGTGTCTATAAATCCCTGTGTTGCAAATATTATTAACAGCCACATCCAGTAAAGGACTTGGGCCACTGGCATGAGGCTAAAGCTGAACTAACAGACTTTAAATCATCACTTAAAAAAAAAAATCCTCTCCCAGCTATTGCTTAACCCTGGACACATTTACAATCACGAGGCACCTTGCTATCTAACTCTAGTCCATTGGGTGCTGGAGGTGCTGCTCTGGCTCATGCTCAGCAGGAAATGTCCAAGCTTCTCGAACCCTTTTCCCACATGACAGAAAGCAGAGTCACGACATTAAGCATCCTTCTGCCACGTTTTTGGAAAGATTGAATCTGATGATAGGTATTTAACACAGCATGAGCAGAATTAGATGCCTTCACAAAAAGCAACAGAGGGCACTCAAAAAACAGAGGCTGTTTTAGCAGTCAGGGGTCTTCATGAAGGGACATTACTCCCTGCAGCACCTCAAGCCAGAGGAGAACAGTGCCTTCAGCTATCTCAGGCTAAACATGATCCTAAATAATGATCCAGGTACGCACAGAAATTACACAAACTGAAAAAAGGATAAGATTCATCTTTCTAAATTAAGACATCTGCATCAGAGCTAGCTGGAGAAAGATGAGTATTTTTATGGCATAATTCATCTCATTTAAGGAATGTACCTAAAACTCATGATGTGCATCACTCCTTGGGGTTGTTTTTCCCACACTGACTATAAAGAGAGCCCTAAAAAACTAAATCAGATATAAATGTATGCACTGTAGACTGCTAAAATTAGCTGAAATCAGTCTTGCACCAAGCGTTTAATAATTTAACTAACCAGAAACATGGACAAAAGTGAGTCAGTGCATTGTTTTAATATTATTTATGTTACCATTGGACTGTGCGGAGACCAGAAAGATGAAACAGAGACTGAAAAGACATAAATCTTTCCTAACCATGGAGGAAGCCATATTTATGTATGTCCTTGTACTCAATAATACCATACTGATTTTCATTGATTCCTCATAGGCCATTAATATACAGAAACTAAATTCTGAAGTCAATAATTTTTTTTTTTTAAAGAGATTGGGAGTCTCAATAAACCTAAGGAGTCCTACAACAGTCCAAAGAGATTTTCAGACCACTACAATTTTTACTGGGTTCCACCAACACTGTCAGGGAATCTTCGCAGGACACAAACTTAATCTGTTTGTTTCAGTACATTTCCAAATTGGTCTTGAAGAAGATTGGTATTATTTACCTTACTGTACAGAAAGGCTGATTCTCAGAGCTTTCTTTCCATTTGCATCCAAGGTGTATAGTGTTTGGTACAACTGCACAATTGCTGTTTCCACACTGGCCTGTTTCTGACATGTATGCAATTTAAGAAAAGACCACCTATACAAAGGCATATTCCCAGTGTTCACACAGCATCTAGTAGCATGGAACCTCAATGCAGACCTGATTGAGAGTTCATGGAAAATATTCAATTAAAACATTTTAATAATATCTTCTTTTGTCTTATATATAGGTAATCCATGTGAAGATCGACTGAAGAACATGTGATTTTGCCTGGTGCAGTGATCTGCTTATATCTTCACCACATTTGCAGAATTGAAACCTAAATTTCCCATACGATGACATATGAATTTTTATACTTTAAAAACAACTGAGAACTACACACCTACTTAAAAAAAATTATCATTCTCCCATGCATCAGCTCTGTTGACACTACCCTCTAATTCGGAATATGTCCTTGCTTGCCCCATGAATCTCACCAGTCTATCTTTCACTTTCTTTGGTAGGTCTAACTTCCAGGACAGCATCACTGATTGTTTTCTGAGTGTTCAATTAGCTGGTATTTTAAACAGACATACACTGTAATTTTCCTGCAAATGACCCATTTAAGGAGAGCCAAAGACGATAACTATCACAATGCCATAGAGAAAAAAAGGCAAGAGAAACAACAAAAATCAAGGGAAGCTGTGGGTAAATCCTCAACTAGGTTTTGCAGTCCTCATTAGAAGAAATAAAGATGAAAAGTAAACCTTAGTTGAAAGGAAGCAGGACTCAGACGCCAGCACTCACAGTTCATCTCTTTCAGCTCTGCTTTCTCCCTGAGTACAGAAAGGCTAATTGTGCTGTTCTTGTCCAGATTAATGTGTTGCAACCCAAGTTAGTGCTCTAAAGATTTAGCCTTTGAGCTCTCAGGCAGTAATCGTCAATCCCCTGAAGGGAAGGGGAAAGTCATGCTGGTCTCTGCAATCCTTCCACTATCAGCAGTATACAGCAGCTCCAGTACCATACCAGATCCAGTCGGAGTCTTTAATGTAAATAGGAACCACAAAGAGTCCACCCGAGGTCCCTTCCATCCCTGTTTCCCATGATTGCTGACTGCTCAAAGTAGAGCAGCTCCTAAATACATGTCTAAGTTCAGACTCTAACCTCTTAAAGAAACCCAATTTAAAATAGATAAGAAAATAGTCTTAGCCTTCCCTCTAACTGGAAGATGTCCCCCACTTTAAAACAAAGAAAAGATCTATTCACTTAGCACTTACATGACATTCCTAAGCCACGTTCAGACACTACATGAATTGCACTGTTTCCTTAAAAATGTTATAGCACTAGTGCTTTTCACTAAAAATTGGTATTACTTTTCATTTTCATGGTGATTTTTTATTTCTGGATCTGAAAGCCCTCAGCAAAGATAAATAACTGCAAAATAAACCTTTGAAGGAGTGCAGTTTTAGCAGTTATGTGTTGTAGGAGAAATTGGTTCTGAATGTATAATTTAGGGCTTTAAGAAAAATTTTAAAGCCAGGTATAAATTAAGAACCTAATACTGTTCTCGTTGAACTTTGTAAGAACATGACTGGACTTTAAATGACCACTGGAGGTTACTGTTTCCCCACAGAAACTCAACGAGTCAAGCATTATGCTAATTCTTTTCAATTATTAAAGACAAGCATCCTTAATATGAACAGCTGCAAATTCCTCCCACATATGGCAAGCTGTGTTGAGTGTGTTTGGGGGTGGCAGAAAGCGGCGGGGGCAGGGGAAGGGTATATGAGCATGCAAGCATAGAGATGCGGGTGGAGAAAGATTCCTTGTTGATTATTATTATTATTATTTGTTATTAATGTATGTATTACCCCAGGACCTAGAAACCCAACATTTACTAAGTTTCTGCTGTGTGAAGTGCTCTACAGATTGGAAATGCTGCCCTAGCCACCCACAGCCTTGGTGAAGAGACAACAGAGCACTACAGGTAGATAAGAACCCATCAGATGGTATTGATCGGTGTGACAGACAACAGCGTTTGCGCACTGGCGGACACATCATCACCACGTCCTGGCAGAAATTACAGACTCAGGGAGATAGTTTAAGGGAAGATCCGAGTTGGGGCAACAAAGCTGTTTTGCACATGTTTACAGAAGTTGCTCTGAAGTGCATTGGGCAGCATGAGCTTTATTGGCGTACTCCTGAAAACTGGTGAGCAGGTTATCTTAACTTTCTGGGGAGACTCAGGGCAGCAACCAACATCTTTAGTGTGAATGAGAGATGCCAGCTGGCTAATACAACTGATTAAGTCTGTTTTCAGCTGCTAGCCACTGTGGGTACCTTGTGTTACTGCTTTAACACCTCTAAGGTGAGTTAGCGAGACGGTGGTTATTTTAGGATACATGTAGTATCATTCTCATTTGCCCACATTACTATTATTCAGAGCTTGCTCAATTTTTCTCTGTGCAGCACTGGAGAGCTTTAGGTACCTGCTGCAAATTGGGGGTAATAATTGCCTTTTTTCTGTTTCATCTGTTTGAAGACAAGCTCTGGGAGGCAGGTTCTGCCTTTCAATATCCCTTTGTGCAACACCTGTATGACAGATCTGGACAAGGGCCCCTAGAAAATCCTCCAGTACAAGTAGAGAAAACAATAATAAGGTGATTCTGCCTCTTAAAATACCTTCAAAGAGTAGTCACAGACCATAATAGTACAAGTCACGTCAGGAAGAGCTTAATGGCAGTTTACCCACAAGAACTTGGTCTTCTCCCTCACTATTGGCAGCCAGAGGCACCTAATGGCATGTTAGAGGCAGCACAACAAGAGAAGATCAATGTAACACAAAAAGGAAAAAACCCCAACCCAACGGTGTGTGGAGAAAGCACTCAGTCAAGCACAGGGGAAGCAGCTGCTTTGTCATCTGTAAGGCTCTGTAAAATACCACAATGTGAAAAGAATAAAAGAATTTTAAAAATAGCACTCCATTTTCTCTTCTTTAAAGATTTGTCACCCCTGTCATTTTCTCTTCTACAAAGTACTCCTCACCATCAAAGTCTTTTAACTTTAATATTACAGTGACATACCACTTTTTACTTTTTTTCTTTTATTTGGAAGGGTGAGAGAGGATTTGAATATTTTCATTCATTATCGTATTTATTTTCTTCAGTCTAAAACTGGTTTTGAAATTCTAAGCAGGTTTAGAAGTTCTGGTAGAAATTCAACAACCTTCTGTTTAATTAAAAAAATAAAATCTGTGATTTAAATTTCTGTCATACTGTGCAGGGACATTAACGCACTCTTCGCAGCTGTTTTGTTGAAAGCCTTTCTGCAGATAAAGCAGGACCAGGCACAAGAGGAAGCTTAATTTCCAAGGTGTTGGGCCTGGTTGTCTCCCAAACCTCTTCCCCCAGCACAGCCTGGCTTCCTCAGCTTTGTAGTAGGATGCAGAGCCTTTCTCCTTCCAGTTGTCACCTTGAATCTGGGTGAGTTTGGCGGTCAGTAGTAACCATCACCTCTCAAACACGTACTGGATAAACATTGCAGGCCAGGCTGTCATTGGTATGAGCCGTTTCGTAACCCTTCTACCAGTACCTGAGTGGAAACAGTAACTGGTGCGTTCACATGTAAGGGTAACCCATGGCTACAGCACCATTCAAGCCCTCACCCCACAAACCAGGGGAAATGATCCTGATGCAATGAGCAGTGCAAATGACTCCTTGAGCAAACCGTCCCCACTGGCAAACAGGAAACAAAGGGCTTAACAAGGAATATTTTTATTAAAGACAGAAAAACAAAATGCCTCTAAAAGGCAGATCAGCAGGGTGACAATGTCATCCACAAAGCACAACCATAATTTACAACCTTTTCTTCCAGGGTGGGAACAGCCATGCCGGCTGGATGCCTTTCCTGTTCTCCACCAGCACTCACCAACGGTGCGAGGTTTACCAGCCTTTCAATGACCCATCTCAGCTGAGCAGCCTGGCTGCGGGAGGCCTCCGGTCCTACCCCGGCTGCTCTATCATCCACCACCTCCCTTCAGTCCTTTCTCCTCCACAGCCATGCGTGTGTGTTACCTACACAGCATGCGGACATCTCTCCTCCTGCCTCTCTGGGTGGTGCAAAGGTCTGGCTGCTGCTTTCTGTCCAGCCTGTGAAACAAAGCAGATGTCGCCCACCTCCGAGAGCAAAGGCAGCTGGCAAAAGGCCCTTGGAGGAGCAGGACATGCTGATGGCTTTCCCACATCTCAAGAAAAGTTACTTCTGGGAGGGAGGTGAAGCGGAAGCGGGCAGGGGAGAAGGGAGGAATGGCACATGGGAGTCGGTCCCCCGGCAAGAGTGAGAACAAACTCACGTCCAGATGCCCAAGCGGAGTCACGATGCTGAAACTTGAAAGGAAACAAGAAAACTCAATTAGTGTCATACTTTTTCTTTTTTTGCAGGTCTAGGAGCTCCCAGGGGGTGAAAATGTAGCCTACACAAAGCCTAGCCAATATTGTGTTTTATGTAGGGCAGAATAAAAAAAGAATTTAAGGATTCCTTGTTTCCAATGGGAAAATCATTCCTGTCTTTTACTGGAACTACATTTTGACAAAGAATGCTGCTACTGATAAAAGCTTATGCAAACTTCTGAAGGAATGATCCCCAAGATCCTTAAATATTAATTTTATAGGACTCAGTTAATGTCTTTGCTGCAGAGAAATGTAAGGCTGATAGAGGCAGGATTGGAAAGTTCTGAACCAGCTTTTCTAATGGCAAAGAGTTCTCTAGAGCAAATAGCATCATTATCAATAAAAATGACATTCAATTACTGCAGTTTTTGTAAGAATGCCCATTCCATTCACAGAAATCTCCCGTTGATTGGAAAAGCCAGCAGTTTTCAAAGTAGCGACAGAAATTACCTGCCCTTCTCTGCATGTAGCATCTACTTTCCTCCCTTCATTTAACTGCCATGATAGCAAAACTGATTTAACTAAATTACTGCAGCCTGCTCAGGCAGACACAGTTATATCAATATAAAGATGTTAATGTATTTATAGGTAGTATCAACAAATACTCACATCAACTTAGTGGTTATACAGATTTAAATACATTTGTACTTCTCCCACAATCACTGAGTAGAGGCAAGCCTTCTGAATAAACGATAGCTATAATAAGCATGCACAATAGTTGGCAAACTTTTATATCAGCTCAATTTAATTGCTACAGTTGAGATGAAAAACATCCTTCAGGATCTTAACAGCCAGGAAAGTTTTTAAAGTGAAAAATGATATTTTGCTGGTGGATTTATTTTAAGTCCAGAGCTAGACAAAATTCAGGCAGTGCACACTGACAAAATGACACATTCAGTGGTTCCCCTTTGACTGCAGCCATTACAACATTGCTTGATCCTGTCCCTCTTCTTCTAGAGATATCTTTTTTTTTCCAAGCAGAATAAAATAAAAGCATGTCTGCCTTTTTATTTCACCTTTGGGCAGCGCTGGGGCAGTGGAGGGTTGGCTCACAATACGTGAAATAACCAATTTATTAAAGCAGAGCTGGCAATTATCAGTTGATAATGAAACTGTCAAGGGTTATCTAAGAGGGAAACACATCTGGCCACGCAGGGTCCCAAGTAATCCATAACTTTTGATTACCTTGTCACCAAATAGTTTAACACGTATTCAATAACGTATTAAACTTAGCTCATAGTAGAGAGGCTGTATGTCAAAGTATTCTTCAAAAATTTACTATTGAAATTTTTATAACATCTTGATAAATTATGCAGGTAATTTGGCCGTATTTTCTTAAAACCAACAGCAGTGGCTGTCTGAAGCTCCGAGCATGCAGTAACCATTCTGATCAAGATGAAAGGAGGAACAGGGAGCACAACTCACCCATTTCAGAGAATGTTCTTCCTAATTGCAATCAAAGACATCAAAGACTTCTTTGTAAAGGAGGTGAGAAAGTTTTTGAGTTAATGTTTCCCACCTACCCAGTGGCAAATTTTGACTTGCTAAAAATTTCTGAAAAGGCTTAGTCCAGATAGATTTCTTCATATTAAAAAAAAAAAGGTGAAATTCAAGTTTTCAAATTGTTGTATGGTTTTATCTGAGGGAGAAAGTGACAATTTGTGTAAAGTTTTGGGGGGTTTTAAGTTTAAGCAAAAACACCATCTACTTTCACCTGAGCTGTGCACTCCAAAGATTTTTAATCACAAACACCTTTGAGAATTTAATTTTGCATTGTAACCAAAAGGAACATTTTTGAAACCTGAAAATTCTCCCATTTGCCTCTCTTTTCCCCCTGAGAATTATTTTGGTTCAATGGACATAGAATTCAAAAGTGGAAACAACTGTCAGTGGAATGTTTTGACATAGTTTCATCTTTTTTTTTCTCCAAAACAAGTTTTCAACAAAATAAATAACATTTTAAAAGATAGTGAAACTATTGCAGCTAATTGTTCTTATCAGCTTTGACCATGTTATTTACCTTTTCTGCCACTAACATACTGCCTGTTTCCTGGCTCTATTTTGATCTCTTCAGGTTTGCTAAAAAACCTTGGCTACAAAAATACCACACGAGAGAAGTCAAATATCTGAGTAAAGGATAAACCCAGCTCATTAGTAAACTGCTGTGCAGAAGGACTCACCATGCTCCTCTTGCTGAATCATTTCCATGAGCAATGTATTGCAAGCTTACCGTGAATATCTTGAGACAGAAGAAAGTAATTAGTGTAGCATTTTAAAGCCAGAAAATTTTATGAAAATTTTAGACAGTAAATGCTATTGGTCCTACTAAATCTGAGATCATGCAAGCTGAAAGTTTGTCCGGTGAGAACCCGAGACATGTGTCCCCATAACTCTGATATAGTACAGCTTTACTGCCACCTTTTTCCAAAGCACAAGTTAGGGACCTTATTAAAGGAAGCACGTAAATTCACAGCTTACTTCACTTACTCATGAAGGAATAAAAAAAAGTCTTACTCCTCAACACGTTCTGCCATTAAAAGGACACTGGCAGCCAGAAGATTTTCATCTGGATTTTCCAGAAAGAAGATGTCTACTTGATCTCTTTTGACACAACTCTCAGTGGAAATAGATGTCAATAAAACCACTTAGTTTTATCTCCAAATGATGTCTTCAAAAAGATGTGATGTTAAAGGTTTACTTCTTAGCTGAGAAAGAAAAAAAATTAAAAAGAATGAGACTATTATTCCATAGTCAATTTGAGTCTATCTAACTGCTACTTTTCTCTCGGGTTATGATTTTCAGTTCTACCACAAATAAGCTTTAGAACAATTAATGTGGTTACATCTGGGAACCTCAGCTGCGTTACGGCTGGTTATTTCAGTCTTGCAATCCATTTGACACAACATAATCCATTAGTAGTTATTTTCCCACTTAGGACCACAGTCATAATTTCCCCTCTGATACAAGAACAGACATAAAAAAAGACAGTGAAGAAAACTCAGGTGACAGACGGCACATTGCAGAGGTTATACTCAGAAGTTGTCTATGCAATAAGTAGCATCAACGAAACCTAAATTAAACATAACTGACAGTGCAGTACAATAAATAAATAAGTAAAATGTTCAAATGCAGCAATGACATGGATGGAATAAAGAAGAATAGTTCAATGTCTCTCTCAGGAGAGAGAAATTCAGTGCACAGCACTACGAGCAGCAGAGATGATGAAACTTGGTTTCCTGCAGATCTGCATCTCTAGACTGTGCTCTCTCTGGTGTCTAAGGAACATGACCCCTCAGCAGCTTCTCCCCTGATGAGGTATGAATGTTCTGCCTCCTCTATCTGACTAACAAATTTGTAGGGGTTTATTATTTTTTTATATTTTTACCTTTCTGACAAGTTTGGATGAAATCAGCTCACATGACCAAAAGTTTGGGGCCAGTGGAGGCAGGACGGTGGGCAATTGATCGACAGCCAGACAGAAAAATGCAAGATGTTTTCATACGTTTCATTTGCTCAGNTGATGAGGTATGAATCTTCTGCCTCCTCTATCTGACTAACAAATTTGTAGGGGTTTATTATTTTTTTATATTTTTACCTTTCTGACAAGTTTGGATGAAATCAGCTCACATGACCAAAAGTTTGGGGCCAGTGGAGGCAGGACGGTGGGCAATTGATCGACAGCCAGACAGAAAAATGCAAGATGTTTTCATACGTTTCATTTGCTCAGAAAAAACAGGCTAAAATAAAAAAGTGTCCTTGAACCAAAAGTTAAACACACCTGTCATTTGCAGGGTTAAATTGCGGGGAGGAGGTGAGAAAAAGACACAAACAATGAAGAGGCACTACACATGAAATTACTAAGAAGGGACTCGAAGAGATAGAGACAGCTATACGCCAGAGATTAGATACAGATACGGGAAAAGGGAAATAAATTCTGAGAAGACAAAGGTTGCAGTGGGAGAGGGTGATGGGGAAGGTGAGCTGGCTGATGAGGTAAGTAGCTCAGGACCCTGTCAAGCTATCATTGTCACAGCCTCCATCACCTCACTTTTCTTCTGATTTTGGCTTCAGTGCTACAAAGAGGCTGCAGATCTGTTAGCATCCAGGAAAAGCAGCTCAAAGGTGTCACTACAGGGATCCCAACGTGGGCCAGAAAATTGCCCAAGGACAGAACTAAGCTCAAAATCAAGGAGATTTGGGAAGGCGGGGAAAGGTTATTTGTTTGTTTTTTCTGTTGTTCCCACCTGGCACCTTTCAACCCACGCTGGTTTTGATTCATTTATGTGATGGGGAGTGACTTATATGGCAGATAAAGAGGTGAGGGAGGGAAATCATCTGCTTTCCTAAAAATTACGGAGCAGAAGTAGTGTGCCTGTGGAGGCAGTGAGCATGAGATGTGCTTAGCTGCCATGTCACGACGTCCCATGGGAGGATACTTGAGAGGGTATGGCCAGAAAGCAGTGAGGGAACAGCTTGCTCCGCATCTGAGGGTTGGAAAAGAGGAAAAGCCCTACATCTAATGGAAAAAACCACTGCCATGTAAAAAGCAGTTCCTTGGAAATGACAACAGGAGCCTGCTTTCCAACAGCCTGGAAGCAAAACCCTGCTGCGTTCACCCCACAAAGGGCCTGAATCGCATCGCTGAGAGCAAAGAAAGGAGTCGCAGGCACAGTAAGTGCTGCTTATCCCCAAGCTCTTCTGTGACTCATCTGTTGGTACAATTTTCATCTGAATGATTCTCAGAAAACTTCTGGAGCTCACTAAGCAAAAAACATTAAAAGAGGCAATGGCATTTGCCATTTAAATGACATCTCTCTCTCTTTGAGCTATTCCATGGAAGAAGAGACAGAGCAAGCTGTCTGCTTTCACTTACCAATAAACTAATGTGGGTGAAGAAAGTAACAAACAGCTTTTAAGAACATGCATTCATTTGGGGTAATGGACTTTGTCTATGGGATATAAGCGTGTTTGAATGCTGCCACTGCTCACAGCACAGGTAGAAGCGCTGCTTCCCTAGGCTGTAGTGCTCCAGAGCTCCAAGTTTCTCTCCGGCTACTGCACTGTGCTTGTTGCACTTGGCTCAGAGCAAAGGGGAAGGTTGTGGAGGACTGGCAAGTGATTGACTCAAATCTAGCTTCTGTTAGTGTCTAACCGCTGGTCTGTATGAAATTAATTTATCTCCATAACATTTCATTATCTCTTTGATCTCTCATCTAGCTGAGTGTTTGAATAACATGCAAATCAGACTACCATCCTAGTTAGAAATGGGCCAAATTAGTGCCAAATTCTGTATCGCATGAAGTTTTGCATACTCTGAAAGGGCTTTTTACAGAGCTGAGAAATCAGGCTTAGCAACACAGTGTTTTCCCTCTTAAAGTACTTCAAAATCTTTGCCCTGGACCGAGGCCTGGCAAGCTGCTGCAGGACTTGCAGCAACTCAGTCGTCTGCTTGCCAGGACCGGCAGCACCGAGCTCCACAGGTCACTCCCCCCTGACTGCAGCCTGCACCACGTAACCCTGAAAAACATTGCCAGGATATGCTGAGCAGGAAATTATATTGCGCAGCCATGTCTCATTTACACACTACAGCTCTCCAGAAAACATAAGGCAAGTTCTGGAAGAGTGCGCCCTTGTGTGGTTAAGTGTATGGCAAACATCTCAAGCTTTAATTTCATCCTGCTCCCAGTGCCGTGGGGCTCTGAATTTCATCAGAAAATATGTTTATTAATGATTCAGCTCTGGGAACTCCAACTGATTTAAAGGAGAAAACGTACCCTTTGAAAAACAGCTGATGGGAATCTTCTCTTTCAAATCTTTCCTCAAGACCTGCTTCTGCTGCGACATCCATCAGCCAAATAATGATCCTTACATGTTAACAGCAGTCACGGACAACCCACATTCCTTATTAAAGATGTTTTCTAATGACTCAGAGACACCATGCTGGGCCCACAGATAATTTATGTCATCTCGTGATATCATCCTTGCCTTCTTTCCTTCCTTACTACCTCCTTCCTCTTTAAACTTAATTGTTATATTTTTCACAAGAACCTGTCCTCTGGTGTTTGGGCAGCATAAGATGCTAGGCAGATCGCACTAAGCCTGCAACTCCAGTTCTGCACTGATATCTGTGTGGGTGTCTATGGACACATACTTTCGTGCATGTATAAATGCTCACAGGCAAGTGTGTACATACATATATATGTATGTATACATACCCACACACACCACCACACATACCCTCTCCGTTTTCAGAAAAATTACCCCAAGCTTCCTACAGCAGAGCTTCCAAACATGAAATGATTCACCACTTACATACTTTTAAAAATCAAAAGTAAACAAGCCAAAATTCTTTTAAGTACATTTTTAGTATCTAATGGGAAGAATATTTGGGTTTTAAGGGATATGAATTAGTTCCCTTAAATATATGTAATAATTTTACCTGAGAAATGAATTATACTTAGCAGGATCAAGTAAGAGATTACATCTGTCAGAAGAACTCTCTTTAATGAAAATGCTCAAACACAAAACTTTTAATACTCTTTTCCCTTTGAAGCCATACAAGATAAAACCAAACGTGTCATCATTCTAAGTGAATTTTAAGAGTTACAGAATCACTGCTTGTTTTTACTACCTCTATATACATTGTAGATTTGCTTACAATATGAAAAATATTTGCCAATAAAGTGATAGGTAAAGCTGATGAGATAAGCTGAAAATGGTTTTAGGCTATTAGTGCTAGAGACAGGGGTTGTTTATTGCTATGGATGACAGCCAGCCCTCTTTGAGTTAGAGCTTTGTCACCATGACTTCATCCAGGCCACCGGGCTGGGACACAGACTTGGGTCTCAGTTTGAGTATATGGCTTGAGTACTTCAACCAGTAGCACTGGTGCATGTGTTGCGTGCGGGTACCCGGACAACGCTACACGATCAATGTGATCAAGCGAATGCCAACTTTATTCCCAAATAGCTCGGCTTACCTACCGAGTTCCACCCGATTGCACAAGCTCATTGGCTGCAAGCAGCTGTACACGCATGTGCCTCTACATGACTGGTTGCTTAATGCTGAGCATGCGCAGTACATGCGCATGCGTCAGCCCTCTCCACTTCCGCGTTTACATTCGACTTAGAGCCACATGGCCTCTAAGTCAATCAGGTCTGGATTGCTCACAACATGTCTGTTGTCTTCCCACGTGCATGGAAATCTTAAACATAAGCAATAATGAAATATCAGCTCGTTACCACATTTGGGACACAAAGTTTTCAGTGTCCTGGCAAGTTCGCATGAGTGGGTATGGATGGATTCTGGCCCGGTTTATACAGGTGACTCCCATAAAGTCACTGGTGTGTCTGAGAGCAGCAAGATCCCAGTTTGCTCACGAGTGCAATACGCTGTCCCATGGGCTGCTCCCTACATAAAGCCTATTGCAGTCAAGACTACAAACTTCTTCATTTGGATGCCCAACTTCACACGCTTCATCAAGAGACTGTCAGCGACTTTCCTCCAGTGCTGGGTAACATCAGCTAAGATCCGTGCTTTGGCCATGAAGATAATGGACTGAGCAGCATGGCCCCAATCCCATGAAGACTTCAGGTGGCTGCTTGATAGACTCCTGGTCCCAGATTTGAACACGGTACGGCTTTCCCTCCCCGCATGAAAGCTCTCTAAAGGTTTCATATCCAGCTGAATGCTACATTAGTGGCAGATTATTTAATAAAAGCAGCAGAGTGAAGCTGAAAAAAGTATGGTCAGGGGGATTACAATAGAGGTTTAGAAAGACTTTGGAACTGCCAGCTCACAACCCCATACACATTAGAGCAGCCTTACTGCTCACCACTTCCAAAGCTACCCTGGCACCCAGGGAATTTGCCCACCTATAGGACTTCCAGCCACATACCAGCAACCAGGAGGGAGGTAAAAGCTGATGCCATGGTTTGATACTATGTGGAAGTCCCCTCAACAAAGCTGAATTCCCTAACGCCTGAAAAACCCCACAAGTGAGTTTCACACTGTCCACACAGCCTGAAGCTAATCTCTTAGAGGAGAGACCTGTGTTCTGTGCTGCCCTTTGGATTCCCAAGTAGCGTTTCCCTTATCAGGTAGCAAGGAGCATTCTCAAAATTCACCATTATCACAGTCCATATGTGAACATATCAAGGTCAGAGACAGCCCATTTGTAAAGCTGAGTTATGCTAAGCAGAACGCTATACTATAAATTAGAACATTATACTAAAATCTTTGCTGCTGGAAAGCCTCCAGACTTCTTACCGTGTTTCAGAACCAATTTGAAGGCGAGGATTACTCATCTGTTACTCATGTACAGAAGTACAGACTACTTCTGTGAATCAGACTAACAAATAAGGTGCACACAGTAAAATGGCTTTTTTTATCAGAAACCCTCAGTTCTCACGTAGATTGGGGAGCTGCTCAGAGGACAGTAGTAGCTGCTGTGGCTGAGACACTGTTATTCTCAGCTCCCATTTCAAGGCATTTGTGGTATTCTGGAAAAGAGGATCAAAAGTATGTGGCAGAAATCATTGCAATATACTCAAAGATAAATAAAAACTGGAACACCTGCACCAGGTTGATGATTTAAAACACATAAAAGCTATAGAAACCAGGTGTCAAGAAGTTGCGGAGAAGCTAGCAAAAGTTGTATAGAGAAAGGTCAAAACTCACTTCTTTCCATCTGCCTTTATCCTAGTTGTCTACTTGCTTCTTGGACCACGCAGTGTGTTTGCAGCTGAATCTTTTGGCTAAGCTATGGATTTTCTCCAAAGAGTATCTTATCAACCTGAATAAAATCTGAGCTGGTACCTTGGACTTCCTGAGCCGCAAGCCACCCAAACACGCGTTTCTGTCTCTAGTGATGCAGAAAAGAGATGCTATCCAGTAAACTGCTCACTACTGTTACCGAACTGCAGACGAGCTCCAAGTTTTGGCATGTGCGCTAAACATTTTGCATAACAGAAGATTTCAAATAGTCTGATACAATATAGTAGAAAAGCTCCTGACCACAATTTCAATGATCTTATTTGAGCAGACTTGACATGCCTCCAGAACATAAATGAAGTGATATTCCAAAATATATCCTGAAAAATCACTATGAACAACAGAAATTACTTCAAAATTACTTTATCTGTGCATTTAGGTTGTACCTCTATTCAGACTGAATCTAGCCCCATTGAAAATAATTGCGTAGACTCACCCCTTTCGTCCTTTATTTGCTGTCTCCTGGAGTTTGGGTTGGGGTTTTTTTTTAATAATCTACAAAGGGACAGACATTGGTGTCCTTGTAACTAGCAGGCTTTTCATATATCCTTATGCCCGTAATTCAGCTTCAGCACAGCTTAAGTATTGCTTTTACTGTAAAAATAAATAAATAAATAAATAAATAACTTGCCCCTGTTCTAAGAACAAATTCACCTGAGGATGTGCCAGCTTCCACCTCTTGACACTGTCAGAAGGAAGAACTATCTGCTGTTCACTCAAAAGAAAAAAAACCCCACAGATTCTCCTTCACTAGAGCGGAATTTGAGGAGAGTTACACATTCATGAGTTGCATAGACTCACACAAAATTCTCTCTCTTCTATCTTGCAGTAAAGTCTGTGTCCCCAGACTGCATTTGCCTGCCAAAGGAGTAAACCATAGGAAAAGCATCTATTTTATCCCCATTCAAGTACTCACGTACAATTAAATAAGTATGTGCCATGCTCTGCTGCAACCAAGTATGGGAAAACCAGCGCAGTGCTCCCCAGGTACATACTGCCACAGACATGGTGAATGGCAAGCGGGGGCTGGGTTCACCGAAGTCCCTTAAACTAGGACAGGGATGAACTCAAAGTGTCCTCAGGAAGTCCCTGGGGCTCACCAGTCACCGCTCTGGCTATCCTTTGTGTAGCTTATTTCACAAGCTATTCGTCTGATGAAAAAAAAAATGTATCGACTTGCAAAAAGTGTTTAAAGAAATCTAAAGGAAAATAAAGTTTCCATGTGTCTCTCAACTCTTGTAGCCTCAAAAAAAAAAAAAAGCAATAAATGCCTGCCATTTGGTGCAATGCAGTGTATTCCAAGGGTGAGAACTTTAGCTCTTCAGAATTATTTTTATAATGTCACCTCTGCCAGGAATGATTTAAGAGCTTCCAGATAAAGGAATGAATTTCATCAGAGGCAGAGCAATCGCTTCAAGCCTCCCTTTAGCTTGTGGATGAATAAAACACCCTCCCCAGCCTTCTCCAGCATCTCTCTGCNAACTTTAGTTCTTCAGAATTATTTTTATAATGTCACCTCTGCCAGGAATGATTTAAGAGCTTCCAGATAAAGGAATGAATTTCATCAGAGGCAGAGCAATCGCTTCAAGCCTCCCTTTAGCTTGTGGATGAATAAAACACCCTCCCCAGCCTTCTCCAGCATCTCTCTGCTACACTCAGAAGTGGGACTTTAAAGCAAAGGAAATTATTTATGTCTTAGTCTAAAGGACGTCTTTAAAAAATTAAGAGAGTATACATAAGTGCATTGAGTAGAGATGAGTTTGTTGACTAAGGTTTAGACAGCTTTAAAACTGAAACTACCTTAAACTAAGTGTATCCAACCTACTCCTCTGAACAGCTGTTACTATACAGCACAACCGCGCCAGCTGCGAGTGAGAAAAAATAGTACCTCGCATTTTGAGAAAGTGAAGACTGCTGTAGCATTTCAGGTGTCTTGCAGGTAGCAATTGCTACTCGCCATTGCCAATGGCTAATTGCCATTCCTACTTGCATGTAGGAATCCTCTCTCTGAAACTAACTTAGACTTCTTCCAATGCTAGATACAGCAGAGTATCATCTAAAAACGTCAATACAGCCAGTTCCAAAGGGATTTCAATACAAATCTCCCTCTCCGGATAGGGGAGATTCCTGCCGAGTCTCACCCGCCAGGCACTTCCTTCTGCAATATCCAGAATTTTTCTTAGCGTACTCAAGTAAATAGGCAAAGAACTGGAGCTGGGAAATCGTTTACAATTCACTTCTTCAGCCAACAGAAGCAGCTGCGAAAAGAGTATGTGAATGGGATCTTCCCTCGTTGTAATCCTTCTGCATAGCTCCAGTCAGGAAAAGGAATCCTAAATATTGCACACTCCCAGGCATGAGTCACCCAAAAAAGAACTATGCTGGGCGGCCGGGGACTGGGCTTGCAGAAGTCCCTTGGACAGGAGTGAGGATGAACTTGAAGCATCCTACACAAGTTCCTGGGGTTCATCAAGCACCACTCTAGCTATTTTTTATGTAGCTTATTTCGAATATTGAGGTATTCTTTTCTATTCTACCATGATCCTTTCACTCAGAGATGCTTGATCTGCAAGGATATTTTGCACAAGTCTTCATAATCTCCATAGTCTCCATAGTCGTCCTAGTTCTTATATACAGACAGCGGAGAAGCAGCGTTGTTGGGTTAAGTTCCGATAAGAAAGGCCTCAGCTTACACAGCACTTACATTTCATGACAACTTATGTTAAAGCAAGAGGAACTCAGACTGGCACACGTTCAAGGAATACTGGTTAGAGGACTGGAGAAATGGAGATGCATCTTGTAAGGGAACACTTACAAAATTACTTACTCAGCTTAAAAAAAGCAAAGACACCACATCCTGAGAGAGGGCACGATTGTGCTACAAATACTTCAGGGAGAAAACACAAAAGAACTTTCCAAGCCCACAGACAGCATGTGCACGTGAAGAAAATTGTTACTAAGAAATGAGATTTCCAGCCATTTGGAGACCGAAGTTCTGAAACAGATTTCCAGAAAAAAAAAAAAATACTAGGAACAAACCAAAAACCTCCAATCAGTTTCCAAGATAGGGCTGGATGTCTTTGCAAAAGGGGATTATTTGGCATGGTTTCTCACAAGGAAATCCACCTCAGTACTCTACCTACTGCTCCCAAGCTAGGAATAACCTACAAACATCTCTAGGGATTCAGAGCACCCAAAGGCTGTTCAAGCAAACCGTTGGTCATGTCAGCCTCCTATACGGAACAATATAGCATTATATGCAAACAGTGCAACATACTTAGCAAAAATACATCTGAAATATTTAAGCATGAAGAAGTAGACAAAATGAAAGCTTTAAATCTTCATTTAGGGAAAAGAGCTATCTACAGAACACAGTGTACTGAAGGGCAAGGAACGCAATTAGTGCTCGCTGCTATATTTCAGGAGTCTTTGATCATTTCTGCTTAGTGTGCAATTTACATATTAATACTGGAATTGTCATTTGTTTGTCCATTGCATTATCACTCTTTGATAAGCATGTGCCATTAATGCATACAAATAAGGAGCTTCTGCCTGTCTGCTAGGAAACACAGCCAGAAGTTATTTACAAACGAGTCATATTCAGTCTCTTCCATATCATAATGAAGCACCTGCCTCATTGGTAGACACCTTTTCTTCCTCCATGCCAAGCAGGCAGAGGAAGATCCTGACAGCAGAGCTTGTACTGCTTACTGCATGCTGGGTAGTAACACAACAAGAGTTTTTGCTGTGAGACCAACACACAGATGTGCTGGAACTGTGCCCATGCGCCTCTTCAAGGCACCACCTTGTACTTAAGTTCCTCACAAAGAACGAAAGTTAAAACCCAGCTTTTAAGAAAATCAAGGCTTGGGAGGCAAAAAGAAACTCCAGGACAGTGACACAAGCATAAGCGCTGGTGAAGCCTGAAAGCGGGGTGGGCTGACGGCTCAACAGAGCCCCAGCCTTGTGCTGGCAGACGATCAGAGTCACGGCAGCCGCCTGAGCCCTCTGGCACAGGCCAGCCTTTGGTCACTCAGTCAACAATGAAGAACAGGGTTAGCGCCACGTAACTGACAGAATGGATAGGACCATAAATATTTTAAGACACTTTGGTCAGACTAAAGGTCCATTTGTTCCTGTAGCCTGTCTCTGGCAGTGGCTATCAGCAGATGCTACTGCCAGGAAACATGGCATACAGAGAGCCCTGTTGACCACAGCCGATCTTCCCAGTAAGCAGGTGTTTGAGGCTGCTGCATGCCAGAGTTTGCTCTTGATAGCCTTTCTTCTCCAAATTCATCCAATCCACTCAACACATTTCTACTTTTACAACTGATACATTATATGGCAATGAGTTCCTGAACTGTATTACAAGCTGTGTAGAAAAGTACTTCATCTTGGTTATTCTAAGGCAGATGTCTAATAGCACCATCACCCTGCCCGTACTGCATGGACTGTGAGATACAGGCAATGATCGTCCTCAGCTGACCTTCATCACATACACCTCAGTAGTTTTTCCCAGGCTAAAAGCCATAACTCATTTAATCTCTGCATGTGCAGAAGCCATTTCGGATTTCTGATTAACCTTATTGTCCTTCTCTCTATATTTTCTAGCTCTACAGTATCTTTTTGATATTAAGGGATCAGAAACGAGCTCCCTATTCAACACCCTGCATATGCGTACAACGACAAAGTGATATTTTGTCCTCCATTCCTTTCCTTATAACTTCTAACATTCAATTTACCTTTCAATTATCGTTGTCATTACAAGTATTTTTTCAGAAAATTATATATAATAACTTCAAATTGCTATAGATATTAGGAAAATTATCATTTTATACATACAGTTGGGATTGGGTTTTCCAGGTGGAGGACTTAAAGTGTACAGGCCCCAGATTTCATCTGCCATTTTTATTTTACGGTCAGTTAATACCAAGAAATCCTTCCAATGCTCTTTGCAGTTGGGTTGAGTTTGGGCTATTCTGAAATATTTTGTCTGGTCAAGTAGCAGCTGTCATCACATCACTCGCCCCCTTTTTCAGATCATTTACGAATACACTAAACAGCACAGAGTCTGGGAGCATGGACATTCTTCTCTATTGTGAAATAGAGACCATTTACTCCTACCCTGTGGCTCCTTTCACTTAACCAGTTGTTAATCCATGACATCTTAATTTATCAAGAGCCTTTGGTAAAAGACATTGTTGAAAGTTTTTTTAAAATTTGTTATTAACTGCATCACCCTTACCCACATATTCTTCAAAGAACTAGAATAGGTTTGTTAGGAATGCCTTCAGTCTACAAAATCTTCTTTCGCTCTTCTTCCTTATGTCGTCTTTCACCTGTGCCCTGGTTTGAGCTGTGGCCTGGCTGTAGCCCAGTGGTTACTTTGGTGTTGCACGAACTTGTGCCTCGCATCCCGTGGGCACCTCTGGCCCATTTTTTCAACAAACTTGTCATGGATTAAGGCTGGGCTGGCTATTAAACAGACAACAGATGCTCTCTATTAACACTTTCCCTTCGCAGAAGGAGAAGGAAAAGGGAGAGAAGATTACGTGTTGGAAGAATAAAAACAGCTTTAATGAAAAAAACAACAACAAAGTATAATAATAATAATAGAAAAAATAATGGAATATATACAGAACCAATATTGAACTCCCCCAATGANACTTTCCCTTAGCAGAAGGAGAAGGAAAAGGGAGAGAAGATTACGTGTTGGAAGAATAAAAACAGTTTTAATGAAAAAAACAACAACAAAGTATAATAATAATAATAGAAAAAATAATGGAATATATACAGAACCAATATTGAGCTCCCCCAATGACGATCATGTCACATGGATGCTGCACGGAAGGCTCTGGAAAAGTCCCGGACTGGACTCTGCACCTGTCCGACCCACTCCTCCCTGCTGGAGGGTCACAGCTGTGACCCCTTTTCCACCGTTTCATTTCTGGCGCATAAGAAGTTTAGCAGCACCAAGCAGTGACCTTGGTTTCCATAGGAATAAGTACAAGCAAGAGCCTTTCTGCATACTATTGGTAGAGTTACTCCAGCAATAACTATAAACATCAAGCGTTACCACTCCTAGAAGCAGACACTGTCTGAAAAATATGCCATTAATTTCAGAGAGTGCAGCTGCTCAGAAGAGACTTAACTAAAAAGTAAAATTACTAAAAAGAAAATCAGTTCTGTCCTAGCTCAAACCAGGACAACCTCGCTACTGTTTTCCATCATTTGTTACATCTTCTACTGACTCATCCAGCACGAAAGTCAAAGGCACTGTTCTGTGGTTCCTCGAATTCTCTCTGCAGCTCTTTGATAAAAACTAGTGTTATATTTGCCACTTCCCATTCACCCAAAATGAAATAACATTTTAAACAATAGGTTGGAAACTACAATTAGTTGTTCAGCAAATTCAGCCCTGTGGTCAACAGGTACATACTGGGCTCATGCTGTCTGATGTCATCATTTTAATTCTTCTCTTTCCACTGACTTTTCTAAACCCTCTTCTGGTGACATTTCATATTGAGACAGTTCTTCAGACTCATCTCCTATAAAGGAAGGGTTTACAGTAGGACGTCTTCCCCAACAAATGTCAGTGAAAAGAATTAATTTTAAACTTAGTTCCCTACTTTCACTGGACTCCCTGTAATTCTCTTCTGCTGAGTTTGAGATGTCAGCAACTTCATTTAAAATCAGCTACTCTAGTTCATACCTCCTCATTTTTAGACTTCTATTACTGGTAGAAAAGTACTCATATTCATATGAAGTTTTCCAGTAGATATAAACTTGACCAAGCTGCTTATTTCTGTGTCTCACACTTCAACAGATCTTAGGTTTTTAATAATGAGCAGTGAAAACAGGGACCTTATTTACCCACAGACGCTCAATTATGCAGCCTAGCATTTTATAGCATCCTATACCTAAGTGTAGGAAACACTTACTCCATCCCAGAAGATCTAACAACCCCAACGATGAAAGATACAAACAAATAAATTCAAGACAGCTAGCACTTTTACTCTTCTGTAAATTAGTTGTTCTTCCTCCCCCCAAAAATAAACTCTATTTAAATTAAAAGGCTAGACTACATTATTTAGGCACAGTCTTAAATGTGAAAGGAAGATTTGTTTCTGCTCTGGGTTTATCATAGGTGTCAGAACACAGAGCAAATGTTCAATGTTGTATTTATGCTGCCACATGCTGTGATTTTTCCTGCCTGAGAGACTCCAGGGAATATGCCCTCTACTCATCTGCAGTTGTGAAAGTATTTAAGCTGCCATTTGTACAGCAAAGTACTAGCAGGGAAAGAAAGCACTAAACCATCCTTCTAAAACCACACAAAATACAAAATTAACACCACCACTTCAGTGCTTACTTACAAAAAGGCAACGCTGCATTATGTCTCTCCAATGATACAATCTCTTTCACAAGTTCTTTATGAAGAACATTGGCATAACTGCATGACCAAGATAAACCTTCAGGAGAAAGGCCATAGGTGAGGAGAAGAAGAGCACCCATCCTTGGGATCTCATCTGTCAGCAGCATGGGCAAAAAACTGAGCTGGCAAAGTTTTGAGAGGCCACAGAACTGGCACTGGGGAAGAAGCGGAGCACGAGCACTAGAAGCAGTAGTACAGAGACATAACACTTAAGGAAATGCTCCTGCAGATACAAGCACCTTTTTTGACTTCCCTCTGTACAAAAGTCCCTAGCTGCCAAAATCTATGATCCTTTCTCGCTAAGGGAATAGAGACAAAGAGATTTTGTATGAGAAAATTGTGTCTCTACTAACATATTAGAATTCTTATTAGCAGACTAATAGGTAAAGAAGGCTGGAAAGGCATAATTTATTTGGGTTTTCATTAAGTTATTTTTAAGGCTATTAAGGAAACTAATTAGTCATGGGTTAAATGTCAAACCTCTGTCCTGGGATTTGAAACTGATTAAAAGATACAAAGATAAAGAATTTAGGCATGCAAATGCTGAGAATGTAAAAGTAGCTGTAGAGGGGCAATATCATTTAGTATATTTGAGTTATTAGTAACGAATCAGGAGATGATTTGCTGGGATGACATAAATGTTGAGGTGCATTAAGTCTGAAGAAGATTTGAAGAATTAAAAAGGATGTAAATACATAAACAGATAGTTATAATTTCTAAGACAAAAGGACACTGGAACACCCTGCCCTTAGTAAGAGCAAGAACTGTCACCAGCTGTCCTGTCCTTAATATACTTGAAAAGTTGCTTAAGCAATTTAAAATGAGCCTGAGCTGAAAAGTGGGAGAAGCCCATCTCCTTTCACAGAAAACATCAGTTTGCGTGGTCATGGCTAAAGCACAAGACAACACTGGAACACCTCACCTATGAAGAAGGGCTGAGTTGGGGCTGTTCAGCCTGGAGAGGAGAAGGCTCCAGGGAGACCGTATACAGCCTTTCAATACTTAAAGGGGGCTTATAAGAAAGACAGAGAAAGACTTTGTACTAGGGCCTGTAGTGATAGGACAAGGGGCAGTGGTTTTAAACCGAAAGAGGGTAGATTTAGATTGAACATAAGGAAGATATTCTTTACTGTGAGGCTGGTGAGACAGTGGAACAGGTTGCCCAGAGAAGTTGTGGATGCCCCCTCCCTGAAGTGTTCAAGGGCAGGNTGACCAAGATAAACCTTCAGGAGAAAGGCCATAGGTGAGGAGAAGAAGAGCACCCATCCTTGGGATCTCATCTGTCAGCAGCATGGGCAAAAAACTGAGCTGGCAAAGTTTTGAGAGGCCACAGAACCGGCACTGGGGAAGAAGCGGAGCACGAGCACTAGAAGCAGTAGTACAGAGACATAACACTTAAGGAAATGCTCCTGCAGATACAAGCACCTTTTTTGACTTCCCTCTGTACAAAAGTCCCTAGCTGCCAAAATCTATGATCCTTTCTCGCTAAGGGAATAGAGACAAAGAGATTTTGTATGAGAAAATTGTGTCTCTACTAACATATTAGAATTCTTATTAGCAGACTAATAGGTAAAGAAGGCTGGAAAGGCATAATTTATTTGGGTTTTCATTAAGTTATTTTTAAGGCTATTAAGGAAACTAATTAGTCATGGGTTAAATGTCAAACCTCTGTCCTGGGATTTGAAACTGATTAAAAGATACAAAGATAAAGAATTTAGGCATGCAAATGCTGAGAATGTAAAAGTAGCTGTAGAGGGGCAATATCATTTAGTATATTTGAGTTATTAGTAACGAATCAGGAGATGATTTGCTGGGATGACATAAATGTTGAGGTGCATTAAGTCTGAAGAAGATTTGAAGAATTAAAAAGGATGTAAATACATAAACAGATAGTTATAATTTCTAAGACAAAAGGACACTGGAACACCCTGCCCTTAGTAAGAGCAAGAACTGTCACCAGCTGTCCTCTCCTTAATATACTTGAAAAGTTGCTTAAAAAATTGAAAATGAGCCTGAGCTGAAAAGTGGGAGAAGCCCATCTCCTTTCACAGAAAACATCAGTTTGCGTGGTCATGGCTAAAGCACAAGTCAACACTGGAACACCTCACCTATGAAGAAGGGCTGAGTTGGGGCTGTTCAGCCTGGAGAGGAGAAGGCTCCAGGGAGACCGTATACAGCCTTTCAATACTTAAAGGGGGCTTATAAGAAAGACAGAGAAAGACTTTGTACTAGGGCCTGTAGTGATAGGACAAGGGGCAGTGGTTTTAAACCGAAAGAGGGTAGATTTAGATTGAACATAAGGAAGATATTCTTTACTGTGAGGCTGGTGAGACAGTGGAACAGGTTGCCCAGAGAAGTTGTGGATGCCCCCTCCCTGAAGTGTTCAAGGGCAGGCTGGATGGGGCTTTGAGCAACCTGGTCTAGTGGAAGGTGTCCCTGTTCATGGCAGGGGGGTTGGACTAGATGGTCTTTAAAGTCCCTTCCAACCCAAACTGTTCTGTGATGTTATGAACACTGTCATCTTGGCTTGGTTTACTTTTTAACACGTAACTCTTACCCAGGTATTAATTCTGACAGGTTATGCCTCTGCCACGGTACCCTGCCAGCAGGCAGCAAAGGGACGAGTTCTTGGGGAAGCATCTGAGCTGTGGAATCAGGAACAAGTCCAGTGACACACTGATTGCAGTGCATGGTGATGCCACCTCATAAGCTGATTTTCACACAGGGGAAACCCAGGCGCATGGTTTCCTGGGTCATGGTACCCTCTAGCCAGGTCGTCAGACTGAAGATACAGGAGGCCCAAAAGCATGGCCCAAAAGCAACGGTGCAAGAGGCAGTACTGGACATTCCATGGCTAAGCAATTGTGGAAAAAACCACAGAATTTAAGTTATACGTGAGTTATAAGTATGAAGCCTCAAGTTTCTCCGTTATAACTGTGCTGTAGGTGGGGATCAGGCTGTGCCTGTATGCCCAGCCAGTCATGATCAGCAGTATGCATTTAGTCATTAACTCCCTGCATGGTCCATGAAGTCCCCAGCTCTCCATCCACACAGATGAGATAATGGACTGGCTTTAGACAAAGGACCAACTTGAAACTGGGTGACTGTCTGAACTCCCAGCACTCTCACAGCTAAGTGTTCAACTGACTACTGCAGGACTCCTCCAGCTGGGGCTTTTGGATGATTTTAGAAACAAAACTGCAAGTCACAGGCAGCTCCTGCCCTGCCTAGTCCAATTTGCGTACTTGAAATTGTTGCTTAATCTCCTGGATGGGGTGACCTTGCGACTACCAGGAAGTTCCTGCTGCAGAGGGGATCGCACTGTCCACATGGTAAGTAATTCATAAAAACCACATCTGCAGATACAGAAATGCTCACCTATGACAGTCTCCTGTACATTGTGAAGATAATAGTGGTGGATCATCTACATGCTGGAGTGGTCATGTAGGACCATGGGGCAGTTGGGTTAGAAGAACTGAGCAGAACTGCGATCTGGAGAGTCTCACCCCATCCAGCTGAAGGCACTGGTGCAACGATCTTTGCGATGGAGACTCCTGTCACCACTGGGCAACAACCAGCTCGCCTTTAAGAGACATCATTCTCCATGACAGCATTACCATAATGCACAATCCCAATAAATTTTTTTAACAAACTCTCTGTGACTGTGTAACACAACAATACTGCTTGTCATTATGACACCTGTTTTGCAGCTGTTTATACACCAAATATAACCTTGGTGATTAATTCAGAGGTGAGAACCAAATGGATTGGCCACTGAAAGTTTCAGTTTATTAGATTTATGTTGGGCTGCACTGCAATATTATTTTCAACTCTCCTCATTTTGCTTTGTCTTTTCCTTTATTCCAGAAACTGGCATCCCCCTCTCTTACGAGAGATAGAATACTCCAGAAAAAGTTGGTTTAGTTTGGCTCCAAAACCACAAATATAATAAAATTGACTTCCATATCCCAAATACATCATTAAAGCTAATGCAAGCCCACCACCAGCACACTCACAACTCTTACCTGAGACTAACGTGAAGTCTTGCTGGTGTTCTCCAGCAGAAGACTCTCAGCATTGCCGCCAAGCTCTTTGTGTGGCCTGAGCTAGAAAAGAGAAGCAAAGCTATAAGCCAAGTGCTTGTTTCAAATCAGCCCTTGTGTAGGAGCTGCCGGAAGGGGAAGTGGGTCACAGCAGACAACAGTCCTGAAGTGCAGCAGAGACCAACATTTCTTCTTGCACCCTTCTCAGCCTACGAGGACACTCGAGTTTTTCTTTCTTTCCTTTCTTCCTTTCTCCCTCCCTTCCTTCCTCTACTCCCCTCTGCTATAAAAACACTGTGAGCTGGACCACAACCATTGTGCATCTGTTCAGAGAAACTTTTTGCAGCTGCAAGTGTTGATCTGGGAGAAGCAGTTGAGTGTAAAGGCAAACAATATTTCTTTCAGAAAATTTTCTCATCGCTATTTCACACTTCTACGGGCACAGCAGCTTCAGAAGATGGAGTCTTGCATGCCAGCATTTATAGAAAAAACTTTTTTCCCCACTGACTGTGAGTCTTGTGTATCTGTGGGAGAGACATATGTATATAATAACAGCAGCGCTGGGGGAAGTTCAGTTCAGCCAGTCACAGCTTACACACAGGTAAATGCATTTTCATTAACTGTAAGCTTTCCTTTTCTCTCATGGGCTCACAGGAGCCTCGTAGGATGTTTTTCCAAGGAGAAAAGAGAACTGAACAATCTTTCAAGAAAATAAGCTCATAAAGTTCACTGTTAGTTCATCTCTATAATATGCAGAATACAGGCTTGAAAGCCAATTTGAAATCTTCAAGATAAGATCAAAAACTGCTACAAAAGGATGTTAAGTATTTTTAAACAGGAACGTTCTCTTCAGGAGTCAAACTACTTTGCAAGTTGATGACTTTCCATGTTCATACCCGGTATCTTCCCTTTGAAGCAACTTTTCTCATTGAGATCTGATGGAATTACCCCACACTACAAAACAGGAAAGCACTATTAATAATGCCTATTATTTTGAGGGTTACAAAAATACAGTCACGGATAAAGATGTCAAGATGTGGCCAGCCTAAAACAAATGACTAGTCCCTGCCTTACAGAGATTATAGCTGATATGTAAGAGAGCAAGTGGACAAAATACACAAGAAATCAACACAATAATAAGGAAAAAAAAATCCATTAATTAGCATCCTATTTCACAAGGTCATATATAAAGAAAGAGCAGGTGAACCAAGTATTTGTAGAAGGTCCCTCCTAAACCAAAGCATGGTTACATTTGTGCAGGGACATTTGAAATAGGATGCATGTGCTGCCAGCACCTGCCAAACACAGCCTCATTATCTGAAAACAGCATGAGACAGAGAAGGAGGTAAAATTCCAAACTTAATCCATGTTGTTTGTGAAACAAAAAGCAGCGGTAAGTAGATCAGTCAGATAACGGAACCATATGAGTATAAGCATACAGTGAGGGATTTCAGCAGAGGAAAATTCTTGGCATATTAACATTACTGCGATATTGCACGCAGTAGATGTATTAATTAGCTAAACTTAAAATTGCAAACACATAGCGAATCTAAAGCTCAAGTTCTCCTCAAGGTCAGACAAGAAGTAGTTTTTAGACTTTTCATTAGGCTGCTACGCAGAAGTTAATTCCGTACAAAATTTATATCATGTCCCTATATCCATTTGTCTTGCATGTTTGTACCCACCGCAGAGCACTTTGTGAAGGATAGGGCTTCCCAAGCACATGGGTGCTTTGCAGCTAACTCACAAAATACATTCCTAAGGCAGAATGTGTGGTGAAATCACGGTGTTATTTCCTCGGCATTAGTTAACAGCTCTCTGGAGCCAAACACACACTTGCACTGTTCATGACACCTATCATTTCATACCACTAAGCCCTGGTCTGTGGATAAGTCAAAGGTATGAAGTCATCAAGAGACCCATAGCAGATATTCAAACATTAAATAAGAAAATTTTCATACTCATCAGTTAAAAATACAAAGATAAAAGCGTAAAGGAAGAGTCACTTTTTCGACAGATAAAAAAAATTGAAAGCAATTGTTGTGAACTGTACTTTTTTCTGTAGCATCTCTTCCTTTAGTTCAGTGTTAGACTTGCAAATGATTTATGCAATAAATGATTTAAAGGGTGCTGGCTCTTGAGAAAAATGAAATTATCTGTGGCTATTCCCATGACTCTGTGGTGGTTGGAACATATGGGATTAGCTGCCCAGACATGACATTGGAAATACGAGTCCTGCAAAAGAGAGTATACACCTTTATTCAGGTCCAGCGGCATGACAGATTGGCTGCTTTGAAGGAAGGATTTGTTCAGTGACACTGTTGCGGTCTGATTATGTGACACCGCATGGTACCAGGAATAAACAGAAATCAAAGACAGCACCATGAACGGAAGAACAGTGAAGCTAAAAGCTTTAGCAGAGACACTCTGAAAAAAGAGGGAGAAAGGATATGGAAGAGACCTAAACAGCATGTATCTCCAAGTAACCCGTGCCAGAAAAATGGAAGGATTGTCAAAGGAGAGGTTTAATTCTGACAGTCTCTAGCTGTGAAGAAGCAGATGTGTTTCACAAGTTTTCAGTTAATTTGAGCAGATGAAAGTACAGTGTGAAGGAACTCGGCTTTCCATGCAGAAGTGACACTCCTGGCTGGCTGGCCCCAGGCTGGACATCCCAGGGGTGGGCAAACAGGTTTGCTCATTCCCAGGACCCCAGTCCTACAGAAATATCTCAATGGTCAAGTATTCCTATTCAATTTTAGGCAGCCTTTAAAAGAGATGTAAGTAGCACATCTTCCTTCTCTTTCCTTTCATGTGTACCTAGAGCATTTATGCCTTGCTGGGGCACTTACCTAGGTGGTGGGAGGTGGTTTGAATCCTTTCGAGTGGAGAAGAGAATGGAATCGAATCCCACATGGAATACACTACCCACTCGGTACCCTACATAATAAAGATTATACGTTAAGAAGATACTATTATTTCTCTGGCTAGGTCTTACAGATTACTGCTGTTCCACTTCTGAAGAAAATTTCTGGGGCAAACAACTTACCCCAAACTTTCTGGAGGGAAGCACCTTCCTGGAGACTCAGGTCATCTGACTACGAGTCCAGGCAAGGATGAGGATGTGAGATGGAAGCTTATTCCCAGTTGCTCCTCATAGTGATTTGAGACAACTTTCCCCTCTGAGCACCAACTGTGAATCCCTCGCAAGGCACCCACTCCTTGAGGGGCAGAGGACAAGCACTGTAAAGTCCTCTGCTGTGCCTTACCGTACAGCAGTAGGAACCTTAAAGCTAGACTATATACAAAGACTTTCAGCTCTCCAGCACCCAAATTACTTGTTGGACCTAGGTTCATGTCACTGTGTTGTGTCTCCTGGAGAACCCCTCAGGTTGGCACTGACACTTGGTGAGCAGAGCATGCAGAAACCTACATTACTGCTGTCGGTGCCACATGGGGATTAAAAGGATTTCTGTCACCACTGGGGCCAGCCAGTTTAACATTCTTCAGGAAAGCTGTGTTTTCTTTCTTAAAAAATATTAGGATACTGACATCAAATGCTCCCTGATTTGCACATAACTAAACTATATTGTGCAGTAATTTTTTCTTTGTTTTCTTACATATTATTTCTGTTGTTGCCATAGTCTTTTGAGATTTGCCATCTGTGCCTTGAGCATTAAAGAACTCACTGGGATGCCACTTATCTTAATCTTTTTTTGACATTTTTCATATACAAAGTTCCCCGCATAGCGACAGGTTCAGTATTGTTAAAAAACAGCAGGAGAAAAACTCAATTAAACTTGCAGTTTACAATACGCCTGCCAGAAAACTTGCTCTGTCCTTGCCTGTACAGGACAAATCTACAAGATTTTCCCCTATGGGTACACCATGTCCCATTTCCCGAAACTCTGCTACCTTTCTGCAGAAGAGAAATATAAATAAAACATGTCCACAATGGCTTTCTTCACCTCAGATATATATACTGAATTAACATGAACAGCTGACATTTCAGGAGACTCTCCAGACCTCTGAAAGCCACCTGTGCTTTCAGTTGCAGCTTCCTTGAACGCACACAAAGAGTTACCGCTTACCACATTGTTCAGGCTATTTTGGTGTGTAATTCCTCCATACGTATGTAATCTTTCTGCTCAGTGATTGATCAGCATCTCCTGTTTCAGGATGGGCTGAGTAATTTTCTGGACGTCTCCCTCTCTGTTCACTGATAAAGACCCTAGATCACTTTCTTCAGCTAAACAGGTAACTTTCAAGCAATTAATGTTATGACACATGGATCTCACCCCCAATTAAACCATTGTTTTTATGTCAAGAATGACATTATGACACAAATCCTGAGGAACCTGGGTAAAATGACACTCCTCTGAGAGTGAAGAGACCAAGAGTCCTAAATGTTAATCTCTACTCCAACACTATTTATGCACTTAAAACTAGAAAGCAATCAGATCAAATGCATTAACAGTGTGCTGTTAGCAATTAGATCAAATGCGTTAAGAGTGCTAGCAGCGACACCTTTCTCGCAAACTGTGGCTCTTACCACTACCCAAGTGTTAGGTCCCTTTCTCCCCATGACCCTGGAAGCTTCCACTCCTGGCTGCCCGGTGGTCCAGCTGCAATGGGATGACTGCAGGCAGCATTTGCTTCGAGTGGTTGCCGTCCCAACAGAAAGCCATTTTCCATTTTGCCTGGCTGAGAGCAGAATTATTGCAAAAAGGAAAAGCACCTCTATTACTCCCCACTAACAACATTAGTTTCCTCTCCAAAGGTACATCACATGAGTACATGAAATAGTTTTAGGCTGCAAATCCCACTCTCACCTAACCATCAAGAGGATGGGGATGCAGTGAGACAGTTCTGTTTCCACAGCCTGTTTCAACATATCTCTGTGGGCTGTCTATCGCTAACACCAACGCTAGGTGCCTCAGGGTCCCTATTAAATTCAGAAGGGAATTGAGTATTTAACATGAGCTTACAAATTATATTTCCGGAAGAGGTGCTTAACATTGGGTCGGCTGTAAAACATGGTACAGAATTTGGGTGCCTGGTCCGTTCCTGAACTGCTGAATACACTTCCCTAGGAGTCTGGAGACATCTTGTGTAGAGATCACGGATGGGTATTGATGATCCCTTTTACAGATAGTAAGTGCAAAATCCATGAAAGAAGCCATAGCAACCAAATTTCCCTGGACTGACTTTGGTAGTTAGATAGAACATTTTTTTAGAAGCATTGTCATCTAGGTTACCTACTGATCTCTGGATTTTTAAATAAGAATTTACTTTAACCATACTAAAGAAAAAGCATAAGCATCCAAATTGAGAATGATTTGCTCCCTGCCCTGCAATAGACTCACATTACACAAGTGAATGTCTTTACTTTTTAACTTAGCATCACTATTAGCAAAGGAATTTGGAGGGTCTGTTGCCTGGAGATCTACTGGCAGAGGGAGAGAAAATAATTTTGATCACTCTTCCAGACAGCCTACAGACAACAGTTCATGAGAGAGACCTACAAAACAGTAGTAACAAACCCTCCCAACAACCAGGTGTCAGACAGCTCATTGCAGAACAATTTAAGGGAGATTAGGGCATAAAATAACCTTTAACATGGGTAACGCTTTTGAGGATCCTGCTGCACCAGACACAAGGTTTTCCTCCATCCTGCCTGGTGGGTATGTCTACAGGACAATTCAGCACAGTGGTACCCAAGTTATCAACGTAGCCTGTTCACCAGAAATAGTGAGATCATATTATCACTACCATAGCCTAGATATTCTGCTCCTCAACAAGAACGGCTCCTGCATTGTCCCAGCTAACCTGCTCGGGAAATGGCAGCACTTCACCTGGGCTATCTGGCACAACAGTGTTTGTGCCCTGCGCACGGACCCTAGGCATTGCGGGAAGTACAGACAGTCACAAGGGAAGGGGAAACACCACCATCCCAGAACAAGCTGTCAGCCTGCCACAAACTCTTCCTACCCCACACCAGAGAAAAAGAGGTCCTAAAAAAGCTATACACACAGTGTGAAATCTTCCTGGAGGTATCTTCTGGATGGGCAAGAGCAGAACCAGCAAGGATCTCTTGCTGTAAATCACACCATCCTTTACCAAGTTCTTCTTGCTTGAACTTTCACTCCTGGAAACTTGATATAAATCACTTTTATTAACCCAGAATGCAGCTCAAGAGTGATCAATAAAACAGACCAAACACATAAGTCTTTGCTCAAACACCTGAATTTGACAATCTACAAATGAATAGTGTAAAGTAGCTGAAATCAGACACCTACGTTGGCATCTAGAAATCCCCACAGGGCAGCATTCCTCAACCTGCAGTCTATAAAATGTAAAATATACATCACCAAAGAAAAAGGGACCGGTTTTCATATTACGCATTCAAAAGAAGAGAATTGCGTTTCAAAGGCCTGAATGTGCTCCTAGCACAAAGGAAAACAGCTCCTTTTACCTTCAGAAAGTGAAGCACTCATTTATGCCAAAATCTTTCATCTGTGAAGCCACTGCTGGAGTTACATCAAGCATTGACTAAGGACACAAAAGCACATGAACCCGGTTCGAAATCGGAGTGACTATGCAAATTGTATCCAGCCAACTCACTCCCAGCTTTTGTAAACATAAAGAAAATGGTGTGTCTTGTGGGAGCTTACAACTTTAACACTTAGATACCTTGTTTTCTGACTTTTACTCCAAGTTATTAACCCTTAAGAACCAAGGTTGGTTGTATCAGGCTGAGATCCAAAGCTGAGCCAGCAGAGCCGGTCTGATACTCACCTCGCCAGAACATTGCACCTGTGTTAAAATAATGGCTCAGCCTAAGAGAGAGCCTAAAATTCTGAACAGATCAAAACTACATATTTAATAGATTTTTTTTTACTTATGTATTCATGTTTAATAACTTACTTCATCTACTGAGACTAATGAAGCACGCGCTTTATTTAACATGTTTGCTGAGTTACTGGAATTTACAAAACCATCTGGGATCAGTTCTACTTTGTGTATTCACATTATTAATAAACTATTCAACTGCATTTTCCTTTGCGCAGGGGATATGTGTGCCAGGTCTATGTTTGAATCACATGTTTGCAATTGTGCTCCAAATCCGTGAAGACACAAAGACAAGCAATCACAGTCGTTCTCCTGCAAACTCTTTAAATCCTTTCACTGGGCATGACATGAACTGTAGCTATACCAAAGGTAAAGTGTGTCAAATCAACCTGGGCATGGATAGAACTGTTTTATATAAAGTATTTCCCGCTTCTAGTATTATAGTTTAAACCTAAGGAGGAAAATGTGCATGTAATTTTGTCGTCTGTTTAACAGCAGAGTTAAATTTCTAAAATATGTTCTTCTTTCCTCTGTATTTCTGTCTCAGAACCCGCAAGAGCCTGCTCACTGAAGAGAATTGTTAGCACTTTCTCAAGAACTAGCCTCAAAACTGACTTGAGAGAGAAGGGAAAACATTATTTCTTCTTGAAAACACATGAAACAGGATTTTAAATTTTTCTCTGGCATTTTCGCTTTCGGCTGATTTCATTGCTGTACACAGATACGTTTATAAGCAATGAAGAACAATGTTAATTTTATTCAGAACTGAGTTTATTAGTCCAGCTAATCCTAAAGCTTTGGAGGAATTAGTGCAGGGATTCAGAAAGTCTGATGAAAGACTGTTTTGATGAGTTCCAGCCAAAGTATTTCTGAAGACCAGAAATATAGGCAGTTTCTTAAGACAACAAAACAGATAAAGAAAAATTTACCTTCACAAATTTTAACACTAAAGCATTCCTGCAAATGCTTAAAATTCTGGCTAACCCAAAAGAGCATTGTACTGAAAAGAAATGAATTAATTTTTATATGTGACAAATGCTTTTACTAATAGCAATTTTAATTAATTAATTGTAATATTTTTAAGTATTTTACAATACACAGTGGACTATTTCATTATTTTATATATTTTGTTTTCACATTTTGCTGACAGCTCATATTAACTTCAGTAAGAACCCTGTCTGTACAATCATACCAAATGGCTTACTGTATTTTTTTAAATACCTGTAAGTGCAGAATCAAACACTAAACATGCAATTAAAATCAAAGTAATAGTTCTATTTGCTGCAGAGATGACCTTTTCTTAATAGACAGTGTAGGTAGGATTCAACTCCACTTGCTACAACAAAAGCAACTTTAATTTATGTATCTGAGAGAGATACTTTAATTAATGTATCTAGAGAAGAATCTGGCTCCGTATAACTTCAAGCAACTGTCAACTTCAACCTACATTATGTCGCACCGTAATGTTCACATTATTTCATGAGAAGCTGTTTTATTTGCAGTTATTTCTTCTCTTTTCTTGCCTTGCTGTAACAAACACTTTGCTCTCTCTCATCACAAAAAAAAAAAAATTAAAAAAATGTAGAGAGGCCAAATTTTGTGTCTCAAGTGATGATTATCTCCAAAACAGCTCATGTGTATCTTATCAGAGATGCCTTCATTTGGAGTACCAATTCCCTGAGAATTTTTGTTTGCAATGAACCAAAATGTAGTACTTGAATGACTAGATATGGTCCACTAGAAATAACATTATTTCTATTCTAATCAAATAACTTTATTTCAAAACTGAGTACAAAATCATAAATTAATTCAATGTCGAAGTTTAAATTTTCAAAAGCATATAAATATTAACTACCTTAGGAGCCCAAATACATTTTCACACTAAATTTAGAGGCTTAAATGTCATTGACTATCAGTGAGATTGAGGATCCAGTATGAAGATTTTGGTCCTTAAAAATGCAGTATTATGGAAAACCCCACTACGTAACCACACATGTTTTTAGAAAACAAATACCTTTAAGAATCCAGCTACAAGTAAAAAAATCTCCTTTGAAAATATGAGAAAAATGAACCCACACCAACTCAAGAACCCAGCTGTCTGAACAAAATAGGTGCCAGTTTTTCTTCTCTATGGCAGTAAATAGAGGGTACTTTTTGTTTTGAAGTGCTTTCGTTCTGCATGAAGGACACAACTACACTCTTTTCTGTATAATAATATGAGGAAATTAGTGAAGTTATTTCTGTACCTATTCTCCTGAATAAACGTTGGGTCAGATTTCTAAAGACATGCTCTAAATCTGAGTCAACTTTGTCAGTCTTTGATTTCAACAAGAATGACTTCCCTGGACACCTTCTTTAATCCAGTCTTAAGAGCAGCAGCTAGGATATAGGAAAACCATATCTGAATTCATGCTAACTCATTGTTAGAAGGGATAGAAGGAATAGTAGGAGATACTTAAATATTTAGAAGGAAAAAAGGTGCAATTAAACTTTGAGCTGTGTTCTTGCTGCAGATAATGTCACTAAGCAGTTTATTCAACCAGAATCGCTACTCTTGAATCAGAAAATTCTGATTTTTCAGAGAAAGGAGAACTTATTTCAGGTAAAATATTAGATACCTGTTTTCTGAGGAAAGCACAGTGTAGACCTGTCAGAGTATCAGAAGGGTGCCTTTTCAAGCCAGCAGACCTACCTGCAATACTGTCTTAATGGCTAGGAGGAGGAAAGCGGAGAGAGCAAGAGAGAGCAGTAGCAACAGCTACTTCTATAGATCCCCTTAACAGAGGTTTTCTAACTTTATCATCTAAAAGTCAGCTGCCTAAATGTCAAATAGTCCCCTGGGCTCCTTTATAGTGGAAGGGGAGAAAGAGGCAGCTCCAGAAGGCAATTCATCTCATCCTAAAGCAGGTATCTAAGACAGGTTCAATGAATCGCTCTCTCATTTCCTTCTTATCCTATGGCTATGAAGCAAATGTGACAAGCAACTTTTAGATGCCTGAGTTTGGTAAGATGAATCCTGCCCTAGCATGATTTTTCACTCCACTCTGAAACTTCAGGTTTGGATTTTCTTCACCTTTGTGGTCTTTGGGTTTTGGTTCCCTTACTTGCCAGTGCTGCGAAGCTTCATGATGCCTGGCCTGACCTCACTCACTGACCCAAGCCAAAGCCCACTGGAAGATCCTCTTTGCTGTAAATGATCTTTGAATCAGACCTTAAGGGAAAAGCAGTACAAGGGCAAAGGCGCTCATCAAGATTATTACAGAACAGCAGGACAGTTTACTGCAGTCTCTGCAGTGAAAGTTCTCCCTTGAATCTTTAAGACAGGGCCAGTGTATCGATTAGGCCACTTCAGTACAGAAGGTTAGCAGGTTTTTACCTCATATCTTGTGCTGTCATACATAAATTCATAAACTGTGTAGAATTTTTTCCATATGGTTGTCGTTCACTTCTGGCCAGTAGAAAGGCCAATGAGAGGTATGAGACTGTCTCAGAAATCTCTATTGCAAGAGTCTTTCTGCAATAGACTGTTGAAAAATGGGCTTTCAGCCTGAATTCTAGGATTTCCTCCATTGTGGAGTTAAGCAGAATTTTATTAGATTTTGGCAATATGTTAAAATATTGTTGTTTAAATGGGTCCATGCTTGTCACGGAGGCAAAATCACATGATTAATTAAGTGATTTTTTTCCCTCTCCTGACAAGAGGATCAGGTGAGCACATGAACACTCAGCTATTTTTAGTATCATACAGCAATATCATAAGAAAGCAATTACAGCAGATGTTGCATTCAGTGACTACGAAAATTTTCTCAATTTTTCCACCCTAAGATTAATGTTAAAGATTTCTTATGGAAATAAAAATAGTTTGTGCTGTGCATCAAAATAGCTTGTATTATTCAGAATTGTGAGGAAGAGGAACCAGGAGATAAAACAATCTGGAAAACATCACCAAACAGAAGCTGTCAATCATGGTACTGCACTGTACACTACAAAAACGTCAAAAAATGGACCCTGACTTGAAAGCATCCATTCTCTCTACATATATGAGAAAAACAAAGCTGTTATACAGATAATTTACTTATTTCCTTATATTAACAGAGTTCTCGTTGAAAGGCAGCTTTTATCAGAACAGGAACTTGAGATCTGGAAACTTGTTTGCAAGTTAAGGTCAAAAGCGGCCCACACCTGAAGCGAATGGTAAAGCTAGGTCAACAACGAAGTCCTCAAAAACTATGGAAGTCTACCTGACAGCTTCCAACTTTGCAGATTCAAAAGGCTAACAATAGGAATAAAAAGCACCACTGCACTTGAATTTGCAAAAACTTACCATACAAATAGTAATTAATTTGAGTACAAAACCCATCCACAGTTTAAAATCATTTCTAAGCAGACTGAAGGAAAACAATTCACATTTTTCGTTCAGGTATATCTAGCAGTGCATGCTCCTGTCCATCTGTCTATATGAATCTGTGTGAGTTAAGCACACCAATGTGTGAATTTCAGAAATTTATTAACTCAAACTTTGATGTTCTTTACATAATTCAATCAAAACTCAGGATCTTTACCACTTTTTCAACAGAATTAACAGGATACAGCCAAGTAAAATGTACCATTATTAGAATTTCATTATTATGCAGTGCCATGCATTTACTATTATAATGTAAAATAACACTCAAATATCTTGGTCCAATGGGGACAGTAACACCAAACAAGAAATATTATCAAAAGGAACAGAAAGCACTAAGTTATTTCTAAAGTTACTCTGTCTTTCTCACAAACATGGAGTAAATGGATTATTTAAACCTCAAATTGGACTCCGTTTTTCCTACTAGTGCTCTTGTAATGAACATTTAAGGTTTAAATCTAGTCAAAAAACTGTGAAATACTTCTTATGGTGTATTTATTACCTTTGCTTTCCTACGCATATATGTATCTGTTATACTGTTCAGTTGCATTTTTAGTAGGAAGGCTAATTATGTTAGTGCAATATTGTGTGACTCTATGCCACGCAACTGAGTTTAAAAAGTCTTGCACAGCTTTGTCAACAGAATAGCCCATGACCTTTCCAGTAGTTCATCTAGCTTAAATACCTGTCTCCAACAGTGTCGCATAACAATTGTTCTGAGAAAAAAACAAAAATACAGGGCATGAATAGAGTGATTTCTCCAGACTGCACCTCCCAAGCAACCAGCAGAGGTCTTGCAATTTCCTCTGCATCCAGACCCCATCCTCCATTAATTTATCATAAAAAGAGTTAATCCATTTATGAATCCATTTATCTTAGTGCAAATGCAGATAACAGGTGGGATGGATTCTGTATGTTTTGTTCAACGTATGTTGCTCACTTCACATTAATACAGCACACCTCTAGAGAATGACTGCGTCAGGTGAATTTGTTTGGAGAGGGAAACTGCTCCAGCACTGGTATGCCACTGGGGGAGAGGAGGTTGCAGGGTGGAAGAACATGAAAGAAGGAAGGAGAAAGGAGAAGCAAAACAAGATCAAGACAAGACTAAGACCAAGACCAAGACCAAGAAGGAACAATAAGAGAACGAATGCTCAGCAACGGGATGTTACAGCACAGTAGGAAGACTGAGAACGAGTCTATGTTAGGGTGTCAGTTCAGGCCAGGAGTGTGCTTTTGAAGAAAATCTTGCGATTGTCACCACTTGGTGTGTGCTTTGGTTTGCATCATGGAGCATATTAACTGGATTCCTTTTGGACGAAAGTAAATTGGAAGATGCCCTTCAGGACTGTAAGTCCCAGCCTCAAAGGAGTATTCTATGTACAGGACCACATCAGACTTATCTCAAAGTACCTATGCACAGAGTGGGCAGTGAGTCCTCAGCAACAACCCCTCTGCTCCACAAATACAGCCAGTACATCCCACTACCTGCCTATGAAGTCTGAAAAACTCCCCAGTGGAGCAAAGGTTGGCACAGTCAGCCCTCAAAAGTGACACAGTGATCAGAAAGGACTGCACTAGACTGTCCTACAGCCTGCTGTGCCTCTGAGTTGACTGGAACTATGCTTGGAAGCCAGGACCAGAGTTCAACACTGCATTGGACAGCAGAAGATTTTTTCCTTAAGATATTTTTTCTAACATGTTTCACCTAGTCACTTTATTTTATTAAAAAAGAAGATCCATTCATCTACTTTCATACTCAAAAAAATGGGGTTTTTTTAGTTTAAAAGTCCTTTTGACCTTCAGGGAAGTTCCATATGCGGAAAAATCCTCAGCAGATCCATTCCAGAGCTCTGGACAGTTTCAGATACCATTACTAAAAATTATAAAGGGACTTTTAAACAACAGAACATATGGTCCAATACTGATAATATTTTTAACTGCAATCTTAAGCATCTAGTAGTTGAAGCCCTCCTTTTATCAGTGAAATGAGAGTATGATCCATACTTAAAGTTTGTCTGTGGGTTGTTGCTAGTCTTCCCTCAGGACACTGGGATGATGCTTACTACAGCCATACACATGATTTGCATTACTCATATAGAGCCCACAAATGCTGCATCATGGTTTAAAATGGAGAGAAGCTGTCTATGCTACATGTGATCAAACACTGTACTGAAAAGACATACAATAAAACATGCACTTGACCTTCCCAGAAGCATCATTATTTTAAAAATGCTGAAGTAATATCAATAGACTTTTGCTTTTTATTTCCTGAAATGTTAGAATCTTGTTTGGAAGAAATTAGGTACATATGAACTACAATGAAACAAGATCTTGGACTTCAAAAATGAGAATAGTCATATCGCATTGTAATCCATCTCCGGGCTTACAGACCAAGGCCTTCAGAGAGCAGGACAAATCCAAATCATCTTTCTAAATGCCAATTTTGTGTTTTGACTTCTGGCTTAGATATCAGATAAAAATCACAAACAACCACATAACTCCCTAGCGATTACATTAATACAGATGCTGAAAATAATTGGGGGTTTGAGTGAAAGTCATCATGAACTTAGGCAAACATAAAAATTTCTTCTACGTATACCTTTCCCCAATAAAACATAGCTTAGGCACTTTAGAAAATTCTTATTGCTTGTTGTTGTTTTATGTTAATTTTGTCTGATCACATAAAGCCCTTTTTGGTAAGTGATATGTGCATTTATAAAGCACTTTCAGATCTAAGGATGAAAACCACTAGCTAAAAATGCTATCAATCATCATTTCCACTGCAAAGGATTCAGAAAATATCAGCCTTTTTGTTTGAGAGGAGTATGAAGTAGATATACACTGGGGCTATAGAAGGTAGCTTTAAATACTAATGTAAAGTCCTCATTAAAAATTTTAACACAGATCTAATGAAATCATTGACACTGAGAAATTACACACCTATATTTTGCAATTAACCAAGACGTTCTCTTTTTCAGCAATGCTGAAGTTGGAGAAATCCTACTGGAATCATTCTCCAGAAATACAGCTCTCTCTTTTTCTCCAGCTTCTTTTCATATAGTTATCACGAACAGTAACTACACTCATATTGAAAACTCATCTCGCTGGCCAAGAAAAGCCAGTCATGTCTCCAGGTCACAACCCTGGACTAAAAGGTTCTGAGAAGACCCCTAGAGCCAAGGTGCCACTAAAGCACCTAACAAAACTTTCCCCAGGGCTCACCAGCTCTTCCCTCCTCAGGCCAAGCACGGCCCCTGAACTTTGGCTAGATCTGCCAACGTAGGTCAGGGCCAACAAAAACCTGTCCTCCACATGGGAGTTTAGCAGTGGATGATCTTAAAAGCCTCTTGTTCACATTGCGTATGCTTTACTAGGAAGGCTGTAAAGCTGCGTGTGCAAACCTGATGTGGTTGTTTTGACCTACTTTGCTCCTGTCAGCTCATGATGCCATATTTAATACGAATCTAAATTTGGAGTCATTTCCATACAGCACAGATAAAAATAAAGTATGAGGAGTGAATTTCAGGCACTTTCACACAGATGGCAATGCAGTGAGAAATACTATTCCATTTTCCCACACTCAGAATAAGAAAGCATAAATGTCAAACAAACTTGAGATTCTCCTCCAAGGAAAAGAAAAATGCAAAAAAAGTTGGAAACCAGTGCCTAGATGGAGTTCAGCAGCTCCCATTTTGCCACTTGTTATACAATCATGTTTACTGCAAGCCAGTGGGTTGATTCACTGGAATGTGTCACTCCAAACCACTGTATTTTGCAATCTTTTACTGCCATCTTATGTCATTTTTTGTCACTGCACAACCCATGACACACTAAAAATTGTCAAAGAAATACTTTCTCACGTGTAGCATTTCCTTTCATAAGTGTTTGCTGTCCTATCAGCCCATTGTCATCTGGCCCTCATTTCTGCACCCCCAATTCTGCAAGAAAATATTGAACACTGAATTCTCTTTGAAGTTGATGAGAACCGAGAACCCTGAGCACCTCTGAGGATCATGTTAGAGAGGCTAATAACAAGCTCTCCCCTTCAAAACTATTTCTTCAGTTGCTCATTGCTTTTCAAACTTGCGGCTTGATTCTCATTTGCACTGATTGACTTCACGTTTCCCATTCCAGTAGTGCAGAGCAACTACAAAGTACATGAAGATAGGCCTGTAGTTTTCCTTCTGTAAAAAAGATTCCTATAAATGGTGAAAAGAAATTCACAGTATGCACTATTCAAGCAAAAATAATTGGCACAAATTGCTGATTTAAACAGCATTAAATGACTGAACACCAAAATGAGCGACACACAGGTCTATAACAAGTTTTACTTTTTAAATGGGGAGAGGTGTCTCTCAAAAACTACTGTAAATTATATTTTGGACTTCTATAGGTGTCTTCTTTCTTGAATTCCAAAGTGAATTTCCAGTTTACAGGCAAAGGAACACTGCTGGGTGCCTTACCCGGAAAGCATGAAAATTCAACCTAAACTCTAAGAGTTAAAGTGGGTTTTCTCCTTTTCTGATCCCATCAACTCTAACAAATTTTCCACTAGCCAAGATATTTCCCCAGATCTATCTGTAAAAACCACTCCATTTTAGTTCTGTTCTAGACATCGACGACTAGAGCTTAGCAAAGAAAGTATCTTGTGGCTGATACATTAGAGCAAATAGGTTCATTTCTCTCCTGTTCCCTTCTCCTCCTCAGTTGTGGTTTTGTTCTTCTTGTTGCATTGCTGATGAAATTTAAGATAGAGCTCAGCTTCTCAATACAACCAATGTAAACAAACCTTCCAATTCACAGCAAATTCTGCAATCACATTTTATGCNAATAGGTTCATTTCTCTCCCGTTCCCTTCTCCTCCTCAGTTGTGGTTTTGTTCTTCTTGTTGCATTGCTGATGAAATTTAAGATAGAGCTCAGCTTCTCAATACAACCAATGTAAACAAACCTTCCAATTCACAGCAAATTCTGCAATCACATTTTATGCCACATAAACTCCGTTTTCGTGAAATGCGTTGACTTCAACCGTTCCCAGCTATTGTAATCCCAAAGCACAATGTTGCAAGACAACTAACATTTATATTGATTTTTCAATATCTGCTACAATAACTCCTTTTAAAGACACTTCAGTGATCACTCTCAATGACAATGCAATAAAATGAGAGCTGCAAAGTGTTTCATTGTTTGGCTTTCCCTAAGGCTGGAGCAATTCCTGTATCTTACTTAATGATACATTCGCAGGAGAATCAACTAATGCAGTACGACCCTACCACATAAAAGCAAGATGATCTTCTTCTGTGCTCAGTTTCCTAAGAGACTATTACCCAAAAAAGGACAAACTGGTGGGATGTTCTCCACTCTTAGACATCATTTGGCCCTTGTCACAACCCTCTGCTCTGTGGCACACTCCAGTGTGGGAAAATCTAAAGTTGTAAGTAAGTCACCACTTTCTGCTTACTTCCTAGGTGAAAGAGCGCAGAATCCAACCTTGAAAACTCCCAAAACATGTGAGATTGGTATAAACAGAAACATACGATTAATCTTGTAATTATCTATTTTCCTTAGTATTTCTATGACTCCCTGTGGTCTGTATTTTTAAACAAAAAAGGACCTAAGTCACCATTCCAGGTGCAAAACAGGGTCCCTACAGTAAAAAAGGGATATTAGAATCATACTCATGGTTATTAAAAATATTAGTGCTTTTTTTTTCCCCAAATCTAAACCTAGGTAATTAAAGACATTATTATTACAAAAAGAGGAAGAGTAAACATAGAGAAAAGTGGAGTGGATTAACAAGGCCAACCTATTTCTCACTGATAACACTGGTCTCCTGAAAACTGCAGGGAAGTACAGTTAGCAGATACGAAGTTCAGCTAGCACTAAAATAGAAAAAAATACTTAATTTTTTAAACAAAACCTAGTATCATAGAATGGTTTGGGTTGGAAGGGACCTTTAAAGGTCATCTAGTCCAACACCCCCTTGCAATGAGCAGGGACATCTTCAACCAGATCCGGTTGCTCAGAGCCCCATCCAACCTGACCTTGAGTGTTTCCAGTGATGGGGCATCTACCACCCCTCTGGGCAACCTGTTCCTGTGTTTCACCACTCTCATCGTAAAAAATTTCTTCTTTATTTATAGTCTTAATCTACCCTCTTTTAGTCTGAAAACATTATCCGTTGTCCTATCGCAACAGGCCCTACTAAAAAGTCTGTCCCCATCTTTTATAAGTCTCCTTTAAGCATTGAAAGGCCACAGCAAGGTCTCCCCAGAGCACTCTCTTATCCAGGCTGAACAACCTCAACCGTCTCAGCCTGATCTGATATATATGATACATTTTTATGTGCTAGGAGACAGAGATTATTCAGGGGGGAATTCAACTTCAAGCTAGGTCCATAGACACTGTAGTACAGAGACTTACAATAAAATAACTTGCCAGCTTAACTTCAATAGCAAGCAAACACATATTTCAATAGCATACACAAAGAAAAGATGATGCGTTTGTAAGGCTGAAGAGTATTCTACATATCCCCAGGTACGCATAAAGCACCCATGGAAATTTTAGGTTAAAAAAAAGTTTTATAGTACAGAGAAAAATAAAAAGTCTCTCTATTGCAATTCAAAAAATACAATTTATTGTTTGAAAAAAAAGAAGAAAAAAACACCCAAGTCTTTCTCTATGTGTCTTGCAAGGCTTTTGAACTGATCCTGATTATTTGTGATTTTTGTAAGTGTTTGAAAATGTTAGTCCCTCACTGTTACTAACTACAATGCTATCCACTCCACTTTACAGCTACTTCATACCTGCTTAAAATTTTCTTTATAAATCAGTCGCCTCTACTTGTAAATTAATTTTACACTTCATAGCAAAATTGCAAATCTCCAGAGTCATAGTCCAAGCATGCTCACAAACCTTCTCTTGAGATACAGCTTTCAGATAACAGACCTCTCTACCTTGCTAAAACTATCGTCCCGATACTCCCCGCTTTGACAGCTCTTCTTCTATCATCCCTTTTTATAGCATTTGCTACACATTGTCCTAGTGTCTCTTCAGGTCTTACCTGTTCCATTTTCTCTCTCTGGTACTTAGCCATTTTTGATTAGGGAGCCTCCAGAGCTCTTCAAAAGCATTCATAGGCAGTCTTTCCCATGAACACTTTCTCTTGGCTGATCTCTGAACTGCAATGTGCCTTTTCTTCTGCGGTATCACTTACATTTCAACTAATCCAGTTGCTGTTGCAATTGCAGTGGCTACTCTAAAACTATCTATCATCTCAGACATTCTTGCAAAATTATTGAGATACCATTTCTTTAAATCTCAGTTACTAAGTGATCTACTTTGTGTGTTTAGTTACACATTCCCAAGTCACATTACACTACCACTATTTCAAACCCTAGAAAAATCTTCTCCACTACCCAAAAATAAGATCAGAAGACATAGTTCCCAACTCTTCCACCCGTTGGCAGTTGCAGGGGCTGAGGACTGGTCAGTAGGCTGCCTGATCAAGGTACCCCAGTGACAGGTAGCTGCTGTAAGAAGCATTCGTACTTGGGAGCAACCACACCGCTGTGCCAAGAGTCTGCTCTGGACTCGGGAACGTAAAGCTGCCTTAGACACCCTTTGACAACAGGAACACCACCTCTTCATTTGTGTCATGTAGGGTGGTATTTGGGCAGGTGCTCAGGATGGGAGCTGTGGTCCCTTGCAGAGAGCCTATGGGTTCAGGGAGAAAAGCTGCCCCTTGTATTTAGAAACCATGCTGAAGCACCTTTTCTGCCAGAGAAATTGCCTCTAAAAACATACACAAAAATATTCAGGAAGACGAATATTAGGCGGTGAACACTGGTATTATCCCTCTACAGGGTTTCACTCCAAACTGCACCATTGGGTATAGTCTGAGCACTATTCTAAGTCTTTAATACTAGGCTTAACTTTTCACAGGGAACAGGGCTAGGGTTTCTAGGGAAACCTTTACTGAGGGAGGACATGAGGAAGAGAGTAGCAACACAGTAAATTCAGTCCTTCAAGGAATTCCAGAAATGTGGGGGAAATCTGTAAAACGTAGAAAAGAAGGTGAAAAGACTTCAGTTGGATTTAGTAGAGTGAGCTGGGAAAAGAAGGGAAGCAAAACCCACAGGATATAGCCAAAACCCAGGGTCTTCAAAGGCAAGAATTTGAACTCTGATCATGGAAAATCTGATGAGTAACAAATGAAATCTTGCAAAAAATAGAGAGAAAACGTCAGTTTCTGTTGCCTTCTCCACTAACTTCTTATTTATGAAAAAAAGTCTTGGCACAAAGGTTAGGGAGACATTTCTAACACTTGTCACTCACCCTTTTAAGGTTGTCACTGTATCACTCTCTGCTTCTTTAAAACTTTCATTCCCCTGAGGACATGAAAGCACACACAGTCACTTGCTGTCTGCTGCCCTGGTCTGAGCCTCCCACCTCTGCTTCCTCTTCTCATCCAAATTCTTGCACCTCATATTTCAGTTAATTTCTGAATTGTCACACCCTCCCACAGCTATTCCTACATCTGTTGCTTCCAGCATCTGCAGCTTTATCTTTGGATGTGTATATTTAAAACAAGTATCTGTTACATACACCTTTACAGCTGTTTTGTATATTCATCATTTCAGATCAATAGGCATAATTAACAATCTTAAAGTCATTAAGAAGATCCATAACAAAACCAAAGTTACTCCTTGCTGCAAATATTTAGAAGATGCAATGCCATTTACTGAAATTTTNGTTGTCACTGTATCACTCTCTGCTTCTTTAAAACTTTCATTCCCCTGAGGACATGAAAGCACACACAGTCACTTGCTGTCTGCTGCCCTGGTCTGAGCCTCCCACCTCTGCTTCCTCTTCTCATCCAAATTCTTGCACCTCATATTTCAGTTAATTTCTGAATTGTCACACCCTCCCACAGCTATTCCTACATCTGTTGCTTCCAGCATCTGCAGCTTTATCTTTGGATGTGTATATTTAAAACAAGTATCTGTTACATACACCTTTACAGCTGTTTTGTATATTCATCATTTCAGA